>SJYC01068282.1:0-15785 GCA_006408675.1 Madoqua kirkii | reverse complement strand
AAAGTTTTTTATTTCAAAATATTGCAATTTTTGCAAATAAAACTGCCTTATAACCCAGTGATCCCACTGCTGAGCATACACACCAAGGAAACCAGAATTGAAAGAGACACATGTACCCCAGTGTTCATTGCAGCATTGTTTATAATTGCCAGGACATGGAAACAACCTAGATGTCCATCAGCAGATGAATGGATAAGAAAGCTGTGGTACATATACACAATGGAGTATTACTCAGCCCTTAAAAAGAATAGATTTGATTCAGTTCTAATAAGATGGATGAAACTGGAGCCAATTATACAGAGTGAAGTAAGCCAGAAAGAAAACACCAATATAGTATACTGACACATATATATGGAATTTAGAAAGATAGTAATGATGACCCTGTATGTGAGACAACAAAAGAAACACAGAGGTATAGAATGGACTTTTGGCCTCTGAGAGAGAGGGAGAGGGTGGGATGATTTGGGAGAATGGCACTGAAACATGTATACTATCATATAAAAAACAAAGTGCCAGTCTATGTTCAATACAGGATACAGGTTGCTTGGGGCTGGTGTACAGGATGATCCAGGGAGATGGTGTGGGGCGGGAGGTGGGAGGGGGCTTCAGCATTGGGAGATTGTGTGCACCTATGGCTGATTCATGTCAATGTATGGCAAAACCAATACAGTATTGTAAAGTAGAATAAAGTATTAAAAAAAAAGAAAGAAAAATATAAACACAAAATATTGCAATTTTGAGGGGCAAAGTCATATTGTATTCAACAGAGAGAAAGGTAGAATTTGCCAAATCTATTAAACTTTTAGATCAAAAGAGAATCAACAGAGAGTCCAACAGGTATCAACAGAAAATCCTTCCTGACCATACCCCAGGCAGGTTCAATACCCTCCATGTGGTTTTGGTAAATTTACAAAGATGAGTGTAGAAAAGATTTTATGCTCCAGGTCATCCCATAGAAGGATTTCTGTTTATTCTAGGGAAGTTTCTTTTCTACAAAGTATGAACCCACAGAGGAAACTAAGCTTCTTTATCAGTGTCCACAAACCAATCGTTTAAACCAGTTATTTTCAATAGTATTAAATTTAAGCTGATTTTAGGACAGCAAAGAAAGGAGGGTCCATATCACATCAATACAAATGACTTTAAATTGAAACAGCTATTAATATCTCTCAGGAATTTTGTTTTTTCCAAACTTCATAGCATTCCACTGGGTTCCCCTTTCCTCTTCTTCATGTCTTCCTATCTAATGTCCTCTTTCTCTTTTGCCAGGGGGAAAACCAGTCTCATTTTCTTATTATAAAGCAAAGCTCATTCTCCTACTTTCTGCAAAGGCCCAGTGACGCTTTATTGCTTTGGCTTCCTGGCTTTTAGTTTCATTATGAAGTACAACTTACTTTTTAGAAAGTCAACATTTTTATGAATAGAAAACAATGAAAAGACAAGGAAGCAGAAAAAAAGAAAACTTAAACCATTCTTAATCCCACAGTACATATATAATGCCCTGATCCTGAGCGTGTACACACACACACACATATGTATTTAGACTCAAATACATAGTTTCCCCCCCTTTCCATTAATCACGTGAATGAATAGTATGTTGACAAATAGGAATGGCATTGGCAAATATAAAAAGATTCTCTTTGAAAATGTATTTTCAAATTAGAAGACAAGTCTGGTTTTAACCTTGAGATAATTTGATGTCCAAATAGCCCTGTTTGACTCTAAAGTTCATGAAGTTAAAAAATAAACTTAGTGACACATTGATTTTCTTTAACATAACTGAGGAAATATATCATTCTTGCACCTAGAACTCTCTTGAGTTGGGATGAGAAACTAATAGCATAATTTTTGAAACCTTGTTGATTTTAGGAAAGGGAGTATGTAAGCTGTTTTTGATGTTGGGAATGAATGCATAAGGCTGTTTTGCTATTATTAGTGTCATAATTATCAATTAGCAATTAATTAGTTCTTATTCCACAAGTAGAAGCTTGGAGTCTATCCTTGGAGACAAAGAGATAAATCTCTAACTATTGGTAAACTAAATCTTAGAAGGCATTGCTACCAAGAAGGCAACATTCATAAAACAGTGCTTTGTTATAATTTATTTACAACTTTACAAATTACAGATTATTTACAAATGGACAGGTTACAAATTATAGAAATTAAAAAAAATTGCTATTCAATTAGAGTTTGTACTTTTTGGTACATGCAGATTTATTTAAAATTATTTTTGAGTATTAAACATACAATATTTTCAGGTAAATACAATTTTATTTCTTTCAGTTACAGGTGGCCAAAATTAACCTAAAATGTTTTTCTAAAACCTTCTACCATTTAGAAGTGCTTAGTTTGGAGTTTAATAGGTGAATGAGTGTAGATATAGATCTTTATTATGTGCACCTGTGAAGCCAAAGTACTAATATTTTTATTCCCCTCAGCTAGTTAAACTCCTTCCTTAGATCCCCTCAAGTAACAAATATAGTTGAGCACTCCTTGTACTATTGGCACGCCTAAACTCAGCACTGGAAAAATAAAATGAATTGTGCTCCATCTTTTCAATGGGGTCCCCAACTTCATCAACAAGCAAGGCAGGGGTTGTCAGTGATAGTTCTTTGGTTGAAATATGCTGCTCTGAGTAAATTGGGGTTCAAATGGGCAAATCCTAACAGCCTGGGCACTTCAGGTCTCCCAAATTAGATGATGTCAGCTGGATGTTTAAGGATGTGTTATTGTAAATGGAACAAAGGGGAAGATATTTTTATACAGAGAAATCAATATGAGCAAAGGTCTGAGGGTGGGACACAGCAGCATCAGGGCCTATCAGAGGAGAGTATGTGAGGCCAGAGATCAGTTTACAGAGACAAGAAGGAATGAGATTAGGAATGGCTTTATGATTTAAACTAATGACTGTGAATTATAGCACCAAATTTATGGGCAATCTTTGAAGGATTCTGAGCAAAGGAATGGTATCCGATTTGTATTTTAGGAAGATCACTTTGGAAGCAATGGACTTGTGTATGTTTTTAGCATTAAAGTGAAGTTATGGGGGTTTAGTTACACTCAAAATACAGAAACAGAGAGAGATGTGTTAGGAGACCTCAAGAATAATCTAGATGAAAACTTCTAATGTAGTTGGAGTGGAAATGGGGAAGTAATGGGATGGTTGACTCAATATTATTAACTCAAGGACTAAGTGGAAAGTGATAAAAGATGAGAAAACAAGACTTTAAAATGATTCTTTCTTTATTTATTACTTGTATGAAGCTGTTTTAAATGTTCATGAGAGAATGTTTTTGCTTGTTATTTTAACAAAGTGTACAATAAAAACCAAGAATAATTTAGTCTTTAGTAGTTTTAATAAACAATTTTTTTGCACCTAACATGTAATTCTTGTATATTAGCTGTGTGGTATACAGATGTTTAAAGAAAATAGGTTTACAGATTCATCACAGCAGTTCTTATATTACTGGTGTTTTTTTTTTGTTGTTATTTTTCAAAAGCAGTAGTCATAATTTTAAAATTTCATTTTTTAAATAGATCTTAAATTGTTAACTGAGTTCAGAGTGAACATTTAATTTTTTATGAAATTCTCCTTTCTGAGGCTTGTCCTCAAGAGTTTTTATTGTGACAAAAGCTGTGTTGGGCAAGAGGCAATGCCATAACTTTCAGTGATTTTTATTGGGTTGGTCAAAAAGTTCATTCAGATTTTTCCATAACATCTTATGGAACATCTATCAAAGAAAATTTGTTAAATAAGCAACCGTCACTTCTTTAAGATTATTTCTGCAATACAATTAGCAGTAGGTGTAGAAATGTCACTTCTGAACCTCTAGAGTCCGTACCAGCTGAGATAGTTTCCTAAGTGTCATTCTTGCTTATTTAGATATGTCTTTTAAGCAGAATGTCACCTTTAAATAATCACCTTAAAAAACCCTACAAAACTGATATGATTTCTATGACTGCTTCTTTTACTGTTTCCTTGCATCATTTTTTGTTGGTTTACTTTCCCTCTCTCTTCAACCAAAGAAATATTTAAAATAAAAAATTAATGTGGACATTCTGCCAACACATTACTTAGGTTATAATAAGATATATTGAGCAGCTATTTAGAGTGTTTTAGGGTTTTCTCAAGTAAAGGAGACTTTGTCAGCATTGGCTTATAACCTGAGTTTAATCTGTTTATTTTTTATAGCTTTGCAGTCAACCTTATATCGTTTACATCTGATATTCCACGAGCCTACTGATTGCAAAAGACAGCAAAGAGCAAAATGAGAATTTTAGCAGAGTAGATGTTAGTCCCAGTTGCTTGGCTCTTTTGATAGCACATATGAATTATTCACCATCATATTTAATAGCATATGTTATACTCCTTAATACATTTATAACCATCCGCTTCCAGAGGGAAAACTGTCCTGCTGCCTGTGGTTTGTTTAATTTTTCAATGAAAGCTGGAGAGAGCATTGAATATTTCCCAGAAGACCTACTACAGCTTGAATATTACTCCTTTAGCATATTATCCTCCATTGTATTTTCTGAAAAGATTTCCTTGGGAATCATCAGATTTTTAAAATAATTTAAATATTTTATATTTATTTATGCTTTTTATTTATGTTAATTATTTTTACACTATATTACTATGACATTTAAAGTACATATATATGTGTGTGTATGTACACACATGCACAAATACACACACACACACACATATATATATATAAATGTATAGGACATGATAAGTTTGTATTTAAGTGTTTGACATCAGTAAATGATATCTGGTTAGGATAATGTTAAGATATCATTCAAGCAAATGTCTCAAAGGGGCAGTGAAATTCCCATATTGGGATCTTCTCAGGCAACAGAGAAGTTTGAAGTAAAGCATATTTCCTTAACCTAGAACAAGTACTTCTGGTTTTCCTTGACTATTTCTGTTAGAGTTCAATGCTTAAATAGATTATACAGTTTTAGACAAGTATGAAATTATAGGTGCAGAATTTATGAGTTCAAAATGCTTCTTCTATTATTGACAAATAACTTAATCACTGGGAACATTTATCACTTTCATTGGCATGGCTGACAGACAACAGACTGTTGCTGTCTTGCAGGAACCAGGCTGCAGAAGCATGTCATAATTCAATTGAAACACATTTCTCATATCAGGAAAACTAAATAGCGTCAAATAACCTTGACTTTACATAGGGTGATGACAACAACCTTGACTAAACACAGATCATTTGCTTCAGCAAAAAGAATGGGTCTAAATATCTATGTACTAAATCTTATATCTTACTCTAAATTATGGAAACTAGTTATAATTTTCAGTCCAGTTCAGTTTAGTCACTCATCATGTCCGACTCTTTGTGACCCCATGAATCACAGCACGCCAGACCTCCCTGTCCATATTCATATATTTTGAAGGTACTTAGCAATGAAATAATTCAGTTTCTTCATTTTATAGATGAGAACATTCAAGTCCCTAGAAATTATATGATCTTCCAAAGATTAAGTTGGTTATAATGAGGTTTAGTATTGTTTCGCATTGTATTAAACTTAATTAATTTTTAGGTATAGTAAACTAATTTGAAAGACCTGTAATTTTTCTTTAATCTCTCAAACATAAGTACTTTCCTTTTGTAGGAGCTTTGTGTATCTTTAAAATATTAAATCATTTAGTGAAGAATACACTTGTGGCATTTTGGGGGAATTCGCTCTGTGATATTTATGTGAAATATGGCAATAACCTTGTATATTAGTCATTTTGTTTCAGTCATTAATTCTGAAAAGTAATTCTTATGGAATTTAGAGAAGGATTTGCATCATAAATATTAGTAGATTTGATTATAACAGTCAGAGGTTTTATAGAAATAAGGCCAATTATGTTGAAATATACTTAGGTGATAAAACATGAATATAAAAAGAAAATCTTTAATATGAACATTTGTTTTAGAAAAATAACACAGTTACAGCTACTTTTCTGCATAATAGGCAAAGAAAAGCTATAGTTCTTTTGAACTATAATACGTGATCCAAAGGAGCTTTATATTTTCAACTTATGCTGCCATTTTTCTGATTGGTAAAAAAGAAAAATGTGTTTAGTAGACAACTGTTATGCTACTTTGTATTTAGTAAAATAGGTTTACTTTATTTGAAGGTGGGGCTGGTGATATGTATGTAAAACATTATGATATGAAATACATAGACTGCTAGTTAAGACTTTTATGATTATCTGAAATTCAGTCTATCAAACCTCTTGGTAATAAAATTGATGCGTGTTGATGAGCTTTATCAAAGTTTCCCCCAAGAGAGATGTTGCCTGGGGAAAACTATGCCCTAGTGTTTTTAGTATCCTTTTCCCTAAAAAAATTTAACAGGTAAAATTCATGTTAAAATAAATAAATAAATAAAAACATCCTCAAGGTAAAAGTCAAAGTGATGTCACCAAGGAAATTTTCAGCCTGAGTTGGTGTGGAGGAAAGAAGTCTATGGATCAGTAGTGACTGAATATTTATTTATGAGGCTGGCTTCTTTGTGGGGCATGCAAGTATTACCACTGGATTAGCATGATGGGAATGGAATTTTGAAGTGTGGTAGGTAAATCGGCAGATTGTGGAAAGCCTACCAAATTAAAAGGTTTTTACTCCAAGCTACAAGTAGGGGAAGTTACTAAGGCATTTAAGCCAGAAACTTGAATGAGGTCGATTGCCCAGAAGATACTTTTATTCTTGGAGTCATGTTGACCAACTCTTTCAGTGGTGAAAGAAAAACAGATTAGGAAAGAACCCCGATGATCTATTAGATCTTAGCTTGTACTTTTGTTTATTGAATCTAAAAGTGGACTTCCAAAATCCATTCCATCAATTCTGTTTCCAAGTTTTTCTAGTAGTAAATTAAAATAGAGCTTTGTCTACTAAATATGAAACCCTCAAGAAAAATAGGAGGCAGAGTTTATGTGTAGGTAATCTACTTATAACCTTTGCATGCATGAGTTTTAGTAGTAATTGTGAGATATTTTAATTTACTGATTCCTCTCTCGATGACTATGAGTATAAAATAGCACCAAATCCTAAGAAGAGTGTTCTGTGGGATAAGGTTAAGTCTGTAAATACTCTGTCTAGATATTTGGTTATAACACATTAGACTCCGAAATCAGGCACCCAGGGCTTTATTTTTGAAGACATGGAGTTTATCTTTAATACCTTTTCATTTGTAGAGGCAGTTTCATAGATGAGGGAGAATTTGAGAGGAAGAAGGGCTAGTACTGTCCCTCAGTTCAAACTGCACAGATGTCTACTTATTCTGACTTTGTGTAAAGTCAGTCTTAGCTTCTGACGAAGTAATTTTTTTGCCAGATGCTTAGTAGATTTAATGTAATTGAACATTTAACCAGTAATGCTTTAGTCTCTTACTACAGTAGTAATGTAGTTATGCTTGGGCTTCCCAGGGGGCGCTAGTGATAAAGAACTCACCTTCCAATGCAGGAGACAAAGGAGACATAGCTTTGATCAGGGTTCTGAAGATCCCGTGGAGGAGAGTATGACAACCCACTCCAGTATTCTTGTCTGGAGAATACCATGTACAGAGGAGCCTGGTGAATTACAGTCGATAGGGTCATAAAGAGTTGGACATGACTGAAGCAACTTAGCATTCACAATGCAGTCATGCTTAATATTTTTTTTTGCCAGAATTGGGTTATAGTACGCCAGGAAGAACCAGAGTGTTTCATGGAAATAAGTTCTGGTCCAAGAGGTCGAAGACACTGACTATTCTAGGAATGGCTGCTTCTGACTGACTTTACAATGTGCTTAAGCTTCCCTTCCTCTTGAGCCTCAATTTTCCGCTTACAAACTGGAGGTAGTTATATCAGCCCTACAGGGAGCATAGCATTATTATAATATAAAATGGGATGATGCATGTTAGTGGAAATTGTCATTATTTTTTACTTGTATAAGAGCACGTTATTTTGTAATATTAGAAAAGCTATCTTATATGATAATAAGCAACATGTAAAACATAAACTGCTGAAAAATACAATGTGACTTACACATAGTAACAGTCACACTGTGACCTATCATGTAACTTATATATAGCAGCCCCTCCTGTTTTGTATCATTCATTTGTTCACTCAACCATTTCTTAATACCATATGCTAACTATACTATTTGGTGCTCTAGGTGCTTGAGAATACAGCATTAAATAAAAAAAGACAAAAATCTTTGCTTTCATGGAGCTTGCCTTTGGGTAGGGAAAAAGCAAAATTAGGGAGAATTTTCTTTCAGAATTATATAGGAAAAGATACATTAACAGTGATAAATGTTATCATTTTACTTCATTAATCAGTAGGCAAAATACTATTTAAGAGAGTCTGATTTGAATTCCAAGGAATGTACAGTTCAGTTCAGTTGCTCAGTCATGTCTGCCTGTTTGCAACCCCATGGACTGCAGCATGCCAGTACTCCCTGTCCCTCATCATCTCCTGAAGTTTGCACAAGTTCCTGTCCATTGCATCGGTGATGCCATCCAGCCATCTCATGCTCTGATGCTCTCTTCTCCTTCTGCTCCCAATCTTTCCCAGCATCAGAGACTTTTCCAGTGAGTTAGCTGTTTGCATCAGGTGACCAAAATTCTGAAGTTTCAGCTTTAGCATCAGTCCTTCCAATGAGTGTTCAGGGTTGATTTCTCTCAAGATTGACGGGGCTCTCAGCAGTCTTCTCCAGCCACAGTTTGAAGGCATCAGTTCTCATCTTTCTGTTTAGACTGTATTTGAAAACCAAATATAAGGGAGCTCTAAATACATATGAGTCTTAAAATATTTTAGGCTTAGTTACTACTCCTAGTAATATTTTTATATTTTCTTTTCTCCTTATAAATAATCATACTGCCCTGTATTTAGCCAAATTATTCTGACTTAACTTTTGTTGAGGAATGTTAAAGCATGCTTATGAAAATCTTTAAAGTCTTCTCCGATAGTAGACGTATAACTTCTATAGACTATGACCCACAAAATTAGTGTAATCTCTTGACAGGCCATGTGGGCAGAGGAGGTGGAAGAGGTCATGGATCACGATATTTAGAAAGCTTTTGATTTCATTCTGTGGGAAAATATTTTTATCAGTAGAAGAAAACAGTGCCTGTTATTATAATATGCCCAACTTGTTGCAGGTGTTTACTCAATTGGTAGAGATGCATTTGGTATGAATTTAATCTGAATTATTGTTGACAAAATTATTATTTTCACTTTCAGTGCTTGTTTCAGTTAATACATTTATTGATGGATGGATGTCTTATTAGTTTTGGGGGAACCTGAATTCTAATTTTGGTTTTATCATATGCAACTTAGAAGCCACTTTTTCTTCTATTGGCTTGTATTTCCTCATCTAAAATAAAGTGATCAGAGCAAATGATGTCTAAATACTTTGAATTAAGCTCTTACATTCACACTTATACAAACTTTTAAAAATCCTTCTGCTTAATTTTCAAAATGGTTTTCTCAATATTACTTTCCTGATAATAGGTGGATTTACATTTTCTCTTTCACAAGGGATGAATTTATATGTATCAGTTCAGTTCAGTTCAGTCACTTGATTGTGCCCAACTCTTTGCAACCCCATAGACTGTAGCACACCAGGGCACTTCGCTGTCCATCACCAATTCCTGGAGCTTGCTCAAACTCATGTCCATCGTGTCAGTGATGCCATCCAACCACATCATCCTCGTTATCCCCTTTTCCTTCTGCCTTCAATCTTTCCCAGCATTAGGGCCTTTTCCAGGGAGTCTGTTCTTTGCATCAGATGGCCAAAGTATTGGAGTTTCAGCTTCTACATCAGTCCTTCCAATGAATATTCAGGACTGATTTCCTTTAGGATGGACTGGTTTGATCTTGTAATCCAAGGAACTCTCAAGAGTCTTCTCCAATACCACAATTCAAAAGCATTAATTCTTCAGCCTTCAGCTTTCCTTATAGTACAACTCTCACATTCATTCATGACTACTGGAAAAACCATAGCTTTGACTAGATGGACCTTTGTCAGTAAAGTAATGTCTCTTCTTTTTAGTATGCTGTCCAGGTTGGTCATAGCTTTTCTTCCAAGGAGCAAGAGTCTTTTAATTTCATGACTGCAGTCACCATCTGCAATGATTTTGGAGCCCAAAAAAGAGTCTCTCACTGTTTCCATTGTTTTCCATATATTTGCCTTGAAGTGATGGGACCTGATGCCATGATCTCAGTTTTCTGAATGGTGAGTTTTAAGCCAACTTTTTCACTCTCCTCTTTCACTTTCATCAAGAGACTCTTTACCTCTTGTATCTTTACCTCTTGTATGTATTGCTCTTTATATGTATAGAAAATATGCAAATGCAATTGCTGAATGTTCCTTTATAATGAGAGTTAGAAGAAAAACTAATGAGCAGGTTATAGAAAAGAGAAACTAACTAGTATTTCAAGAGGTGATTAGTTTTTAGAAAGCTAAATTTAAATCTGCTTAGCACAAATTTGTCTAAAATAATGTTTAATATCTATATTTTAATTAGAATTGTAAGACTGTAGCTATATGGCACCCCACTCCAGTACTCTTGCCTGGAAAATCCCATGGATAGCGGAGCCTGGTGGTCTGCAGTCCATGGGGTTGCTAAGAGTCTGACACGACTGATCGACTTCACTTTCACTTTTCATTTTCCTGCATTGGAGAAGGAAATGACAACCCACTCCAATGTTCTTGCCTGGAGAATCCCAGGGAGCCTGGTGGGCTGCCGTCTGTGGGGTCACACAGAGTCGGACACGACTGAAGCTACTTAGCAGCAGCAGCAAGAGCAGCTCTTTTGAACACTACAATCACTGGATATGATTTTTAAATATAAACCTACTTACAGAATATCCCCATTCAGCTGTGGTTCCAAGTATTGATGGTAGTTTGAAATACTTCTGTAGAAACCAAAATTGTGAAATCACCATATTTGCCTATTATGATAACATATTGTTTTATTTTCTTGCTAAACTTACTAAGTTATTCTCTTTTGTAATTAAATTGTTGAAGTCAAAGAAGCCTTTTAGAGACTCTTCAAATGATTGGCTATGTATCTACAGGCATGTGGTGCTCTTTCATAAAGTTCTCATTTTCTAAATATGTGGTATGATTTAAGAACACTCCAGATAAACCCAGCTACCCATCAGGACAGTGTTATGGACTATGGAATACCATCCTTAGAGCTGTTGTTCTCTAAATGAAGGTGAGAACATTCATTTGTTTTCTAAGTGAATATACTATTGGAAGTATAGTTTGTCAGTTCTGAAAATATAGTATTTTTTCCTCTGAAATTTTCAGTTTCAGTGTTATAATACAATTACATGAGAGGAAAAATCTTTAAAGGGTGATATTTTTATGTGACTATTACTGTAACTTGAATATAAATATGACTGAATCTGGTTAACAGTATGCTCAGCGACATACAATTTCCATGAAGAGACATAGAGCAATGATAGCATCATGGTTTTCATTTACGAGGAAATTTTGCTCTATGCTGAAGGAAAAAAAAAAGGATGTTTGCAGAGATGACTAACAAAATAAGCATTAAATAGTAATGTGTTTGGAATTTACAACATGCTATGAGCTATTCCCTGGTGGCTCAGAGGATAAAGAGTCTGCCTGCAATGCAGGAGACCCTGGTTCGATCCCTGGGTTGGGAAGATCCCCTGGAGAAGGAAATGGCAACCCACTCCAGTATTCTTGCCTGGAGAATCACATGGACAGAGGAGCCTGGTGGTCTACAGTCCAAAACTAGTATTTCAAGAGGTGATTAGTTTTTAGAAAGCTAAATTTAAATCTGCTTAGCACAAATTTGTCTAAAATAATGTTTAATATCTATATTTTAATTAGAATTGTAAGACTGTAGCTATATGGCACCCCACTCCAGTACTCTTGCCTGGAAAATCCCATGGATAGCGGAGCCTGGTGGTCTGCAGTCCATGGGGTTGCTAAGAGTCTGACACGACTGATCGACTTCACTTTCACTTTTCATTTTCCTGCATTGGAGAAGGAAATGACAACCCACTCCAATGTTCTTGCCTGGAGAATCCCAGGGAGCCTGGTGGGCTGCCGTCTGTGGGGTCACACAGAGTCGGACACGACTGAAGCTACTTAGCAGCAGCAGCAAGAGCAGCTCTTTTGAACACTACAATCACTGGATATGATTTTTAAATATAAACCTACTTACAGAATATCCCCATTCAGCTGTGGTTCCAAGTATTGATGGTAGTTTGAAATACTTCTGTAGAAACCAAAATTGTGAAATCACCATATTTGCCTATTATGATAACATATTGTTTTATTTTCTTGCTAAACTTACTAAGTTATTCTCTTTTGTAATTAAATTGTTGAAGTCAAAGAAGCCTTTTAGAGACTCTTCAAATGATTGGCTATGTATCTACAGGCATGTGGTGCTCTTTCATAAAGTTCTCATTTTCTAAATATGTGGTATGATTTAAGAACACTCCAGATAAACCCAGCTACCCATCAGGACAGTGTTATGGACTATGGAATACCATCCTTAGAGCTGTTGTTCTCTAAATGAAGGTGAGAACATTCATTTGTTTTCTAAGTGAATATACTATTGGAAGTATAGTTTGTCAGTTCTGAAAATATAGTATTTTTTCCTCTGAAATTTTCAGTTTCAGTGTTATAATACAATTACATGAGAGGAAAAATCTTTAAAGGGTGATATTTTTATATGACTATTACTGTAACTTGAATATAAATATGACTGAATCTGGTTAACAGTATGCTCAGCGACATACAATTTCCATGAAGAGACATAGAGCAATGATAGCATCATGGTTTTCATTTACGAGGAAATTTTGCTCTATGCTGAAGGAAAAAAAAAAGGATGTTTGCAGAGATGACTAACAAAATAAGCATTAAATAGTAATGTGTTTGGAATTTACAACATGCTATGAGCTATTCCCTGGTGGCTCAGAGGATAAAGAGTCTGCCTGCAATGCAGGAGACCCTGGTTCGATCCCTGGGTTGGGAAGATCCCCTGGAGAAGGAAATGGCAACCCACTCCAGTATTCTTGCCTGGAGAATCACATGGACAGAGGAGCCTGGTGGTCTACAGTCCATGGGGTCGCAGAGTGTCAGACACGACTGAGCGACTTCACCTTAGGGCCTGGGGGCTGTTTAAAGGGAGAGATGGAGAGATACAGGCTTCCCTGGTGGCTCAGCCAGTAAAGAATCCGCCTGCAATGCGGGAGACCTGGGTTCCATCCTACAGTTTGGAAGGTCCTCTGGAGAAGGGAATGGCTGCCCATTCCAGTATTCTGGCCTGGAGAATTGCATGGACCCCAGTCTGAGTCAGACATGACTGAGCGACTTTCACTTGGAGAGATATATGTATATATGCAAATCCATATTCAGAGCCTTATCTGTACAGAGATATGCTCCCAGAAACTGTCGCAAAAAAGCAAGGAATTCTGTGTTAACCTATATGAGAAAAGGCTATCTTCATGAGCTATGCTAAACATCTTATGGGTCATCTCATTAAATAATCAAGAGTCCTGTGAAGTGTAACTACTGATAATTCCAGTTTGCAAATGAGAAAGAAGAGACATAGGAAGCTTAATGTACATCTCCAAAATGATAGGACAGACTCATATTGGTAAGAGTCAAACTCCAGGCAGTCTGTGCTTTTAACCTTCCCACTAACCTGAACCCACAAAGGAGTATGCTCCAGACAAGAGTTGTTACAGAGGTTCAGAGGAGTGGTGGTTGTTCAGGAAGGCATTGTAGAGGAATGAGACCTTACCTGTGCTTAGAAATGTGTTATATATAGGTCAGCCCAGGCTGCCATAACAAAATATTAATAAATTTATTGAGTGAATTAAACAGCAGGCATTTATTTCTCACAGTTCTGGACTCTAAGGCCAAGATGCTAGCAGTTTTGATTCCTGGTGAGAGCTCTCTTCCTCACTTGTAAGCATCTACCTTTTCATTATGTCCTGATAGGGAAGGGGAGAGATGGATAGCACAGGGCTCTTTCTCTTATGAAGGCAGCAATCCCATCATGGGGCCCACCCTCATAACCTCATCTAAAACCCATTGCCTTCCAAGACTCCGTATAATATATCAAATAGCATGAAGTTTGGGATTAGGGCTTCAACATATGAATTTTGGCATTCAGTTTGTCTTGAATAGAGGCATTACTATAAGGTAAAGTTTGATGAAGGAGATCATGGTCACATTGATTTTTAACAGTTTATTTTTAAGGGCACTAGGTATACTGCTTTTTATTGATATTTGGCCTGCCTCTAGTGTAACTTTTCTACCAAGGAGAATAGAAAAACTACAGCATGGCACCCTTAGGAAAGTGGTGATAATGACAAAAACAACAAAAACAAGAACATCCTTAGTGTAGACACTATGATAAGTGCTTCTTATAAAAGTTTTTTTTTTTTTTGAATCTTCACTTTCATTTCTAGTAATAGGATGAACTGAATGATAGAAAGAAAACATTAGCCACACATTCATATACCCCAAATACGCATCTTAAAATACAAAACCAGGGACATTCTTGTTGGTCCAGTGGCTAAGACTGTGCTCCCAGTGCAGGGGAACTGGGTTCAATCCTTGGTCTTAGAACTAGATCCCACATACCACAACTAGAAGCTCACATCCTGCAATGAAAGATCCTACGTGGCACAACTAAAGAACGTGCATATGCAATGAAGACCGAAGATCCCACATGATGCAACGAAGACTTGGTGCAGCCAAATAAATAATATATGTGTGTGTGTGTGTGTGTGTGTGTGTGTGTGTGTGTGTGTAATCCCCGAAACAAAAACAGGATTGAGGAAAAGTAAGAGAAATCTTCAGAAATCAAACAGAGTAAGAAAGTTGGCATCTGAAGAGGCCTGCCACTTCCGGTGACCCTCTCACTGCACTAAGTCACATGTGTGAAGGTCAGGGGGACAGAATCTGGACACTAGTAATGCTGGGATTGGATGGAAAATGTCACCCCAAACCTGTGATCCTCAGTGGTTACTTTCTTGGAAAGTTTAGGAAATCAAGGAAAACAAACTCCAAAAAACCTGTCTGTCCAAATAAGAAATGTGCATGTCTTTTTTTTTTTTAATTGGAGTATAAGTGTTTTCCAATATTGTGTTAGTTTCTACTGTACAAAACCTGAATCAGCTGTTGTGTATACATATGTCCCCTGCCTCTTGAGCCTGCCTCCCACCTTCCCTCATCCCTCCCCTCTAGGTCATCACAGAGCATGGAGCTGAGCGCCCTGTGCTGTACAACAGCTTCCCATAGCTATTTTACACACGGTAATGTATCATTTTAAAGCTTGTTTCTAAACAACAGGGAAAAGGAGAAAAGTTTCATAATCCTTTGGGGCTGGGATTTATACTGACAGTCTCTGTGGCCTGAAAATCATCGATTCAAACTATAATTACCTCCCCTCTAGGTCATCACAGAGCATGGAGCTGAGCGCCCTGTGCTGTACAACAGCTTCCCATAGCTATTTTACACACGGTAATGTATCATTTTAAAGCTTGTTTCTAAACAACAGGGAAAAGGAGAAAAGTTTCATAATCCTTTGGGGCTGGGATTTATACTGACAGTCTCTGTGGCCTGAAAATCATCGATTCAAACTATAATTGAGTTGTTCTGTACTGGTCCCCAGGCACATGGAGGAAGCAGATACAGACCTGCTCTGGAGGAATGCAGTCTAATGTGTTAAATAATTCCAAAATGTTTTAATTATTAAGAAAATTCAAACTTACAAATATTGAAAGA
>SJYC01068281.1:0-11561 GCA_006408675.1 Madoqua kirkii | reverse complement strand
AAAAGAATTAAATAGAACTTCTGGAGAACTTCTTGGAATAAAATATATGTATTTAGAAGTACAATAGATAGTTTCAATAGTAGATTAGACATAGCCAAGAGAAGTAGTAAACTAAATTATCTGCAGAATTATCCAGAATATAGTACAGATGTTAGAAAATTTCAGATATAGAAAACTGGTTAAAAAGATATACAGTTCATCAGGCTGCTTGAAGGTGAGATTATAGAAAATAGAAGAAAGGCAAAAAGGTAATCGGTAAGAAACTTCTGGAAATATTAAAGACACAAATCCTTAGATTCAGGAAATCCAACAAAAGAGAAATTCATACCTAGACATATAGTGAAATTCCACAATATCAAGGACAGACCAGAAACATTTTAGGAGAAACCAGACACAGAATAAAGATTATCTACAAATGAACAAAATTCAACTGACTGATAACTTCTGAATAGAAACAATAGAAACCAAACATTTATGAACTGATATCATCAGATTGTAAGAGATAGGAGATAGTAACTCTCAACAGAGAATCATATACTTTGTAATATTTCTCTTCAGAAACATGGGCAAAGCAAAAATATTTTCAGGCAACAAAAATTGAGACATTTCTACTGTGACCTATTAATCATCACCTAATGAAGCAACTTAGCAGCAGCAGCAGCAACAGTGAAATTTTAATGAATGTAATTTAGGGGAAAAGAGACTTGAAGTAAAGTCAGAGATGCAAAAAGAAATTATAGAAAATGGTCAACATGTGCATAGGTGGTCTAATTTGTAAAGGTATAAGTAAGAACTAAAATACTAGACAAAAGTAGCATTTAGACCTGAGGCATCGTGACTGAAATTAAAGCATTATCTTCATATTGTTTGATTACAATTAGATTATGTCAACATATATGCTACAATTTCTAAAGTATGAAAATAAATAAGTATGTAGGGAAAAATGGTCAAAGTGAATCTATAGGGACAAGCAGGCATCTAGTCAGGAGCTTGAGGGGATTTCGGTCCTTGCTTGTGTACAACATATTCTTTAAAAGTATATGTATTAGAACCTCTGAGGTTTAAAAACTAAAAATTATTACCTTTACAGATTATACTGTCTGTAGTCTAAGTAGTATTCAAATAGAGGATTTGGAATACCAAATTATATTGTTCACAATACATCTTAATACATTTTAAAACAAATAATATTCTATAATATTTAATACCTTATAAATATATATAAAATATATAAAAATAAAATTATCTTGTTATTTCTTTATTTAGAAATTGTCAGTGTTCTGATTAGGCTTGCCTAATCAGAATTGGGTAGCTCAGAAAGTAAAGAATCTGCCTACAAAGCAGGAGACCTGGGTTTGATCCTTGGGTTGGGAAGACCTGGAGAAGGAAATGGCAACCCACTCCAGTATTCTTGCCTGCAGAATCCCACGGACAGAGCAGCCTGGCTGGCTACCGTCCGTGGGATTGCAAAGAGTTGGAAACCACTGAGTGACTAACAAATTCACTTTCACAATAATTATTAATGTTTTGATTTACCTTCTTTCAGGCTTTCTCCTAATTTATCTATTATGTAGTTTATCATATATAAACATATTAATATATTTGTATATACTATGTATTATATAATCTATCATGTAGCTTTCTACCACCTACACATCTACCTATCTACATACCTAAATGGCAACCCACTCCAGTATTCTTGCCTGCAGAATCCCACGGACAGAGCAGCCTGGCTGGCTACCGTCCGTGGGATTGCAAAGAGTTGGAAACCACTGAGTGACTAACAAATTCACTTTCACAATAATTATTAATGTTTTGATTTACCTTCTTTCAGGCTTTCTCCTAATTTATCTATTATGTAGTTTATCATATATAAACATATTAATATATTTGTATATACTATGTATTATATAATCTATCATGTAGCTTTCTACCACCTACACATCTACCTATCTACATACCTATTTATCTGAATTCCCATTTATTAATTGTATTATTCACCCTTTAAGATGCAGATAATACTGGATTGGTTTCCATGCATTATGAAAAGTTCATTGACTTCCCCACGGTGTTTGAGTCTTGGGCATGTATGCATCTCTGATTATTTTCTTATGACAAATATCTTAATGTGGGATTACTTAATAAAAGTTTGGGAATGTTTTAAGGGTTCTGATTCACATTTCCAGTTTACTATAAGGTTTGTAACAGTATGGGACTTCCCATAGCTCCGATGGTAAAGAATCTACTGATAGCTCAGGAGACCCGGCTTCAATCCCTGGGTCAGGAAGTTTATATCTCATAGAGAGTATATGTGAATATACATTTCACTTAAAAATACTGGGAGTTTTTTTTAACAAAAACATATTTTTTTCTGACCAGATTTTTCTGAGTAAATATTTTTACTGATTTTATTTTCTCTCCTGTATTACATACTGATTTAGAGGCAAAATAGGATGGGAAAGAAAAGATGTTTGTTCATATTTTGTATATCTGGACTTTTCTAAGTAGAAAAATAAAATAATGAAGTGTCTGCATGGCCAAAAATATTCAACCTGAAAATAAAGCAGTTTGGGGAGCAGTGTTGTGACACAGTGTCTATGAATTACTTTGGAAGTGTGCCCATAGCTCCCATTAGTAATAATGAAAGTTAATGACATGTGTTAGGGGATCAGACAATGGTCTTTAATATTGGTAGCTACTTGCTGGGATAGAAGCTATTTTGTATTGTCAGTGGGTGTCAGTTTGTAATTACAAATTGCACAAACATTATACACGGTATGTATTTTGCCAACAAGGATTAACTTGGCACCTAGAAAAATGCTTCCTTTCAGTGCCTAAGAAAAACAAAATCTGTGCCTTTTAAAGTAACACAGTTTGGAGAAAAACTAAACAGCCATGAAGTATAATTTACCATTTTTAATATCAATGAAAAAATGTGTGTTTTTGGAATTTTTTTAAGGTTTTAAGTGATCATTCACTATCATTAGTCCCCAAATGGTAAGTGCACTTTCACTTTCAAAAAAAGATCTGTACTTATCCTGAGCTTGGAGATCACTTACAATTTGGGCCGATATATATATATATATATATATATTTTTTTTTTTTTTCTCCCGACAGTTAAGCTGATAACATACGAATTTAAAGAGAGATTGATCAAATAAACCTTTGAAATAGCTTCAATCATGCTTTAAGAAATAACTTTATTACTTGATGGCCTCTGGTTTTATGTTTGGTAGAAGGGACCAAGTAGGCTAAAATGTTTTTAAAGTAAAAACCACACATATTTCAAGAGGCTAAATGAAGCTAATTCACTCTCTTCTGCCCTTCTCACTCACTGATCCAGCTAACTCCCTGCTTCTCAAATATATTTTTCTTTTTTTGTTTGTTTGTTTCTTTCTGGAGAAAATCAGTTATTTTTCAGAACTGTATTGTTTAAGCACAATATTTGATAATTCTTCTCATATATGTCCTAAAACTTTTGTTTTCAAGTTGAACTATTTTCTTGATGCTTGTAGATTTACTGCCATAGTATAAGCATATACTCTATATTAAGATCCACTGGGGTTGGAACTGTGCTTGGCATTTAGTTTGTGCTCAGTGAATATTTATTTCCTTTCTTAATTAATGAAGGGACACAGTGAACTGGTATTTCCTTTAAGTATCAGGGAAGGACCAGATTGAGTATTCTACATTTTCATGAACCCTGTGAAGTGAAATAATTTTACCTAGGAAATCTATGTCGTGGTAGATTTTAGATTAAAGGCCTTCAAGTAAATTCTGTCCTCTGTCAAACTATCAGTATGAATTGGCTTTATATGCATAGAAAGAGTTGTGTTTGTTTTTTTTCCAAGAAAGCCAATTATCTTTGCATGATGAATTTTTAAATAATTGAATAAGTCTAGGAATTCTAAATTCTTAAGTAAGTGTAGCTCTAATATATGATAAATTAGAATTTATGACTCAAATATATATGGGATTTTCATAGGAATTTTTTTTTCATGGTCTTTATTTGTATTGTTGAGATTTGGAGTGATCTGAATTTTCTAGCTAACATCATTGTTTTTATGAAGGATTAAATTTGTTGGAAGAGACACCTGACTTTTAGGTTAAGGCAACTTCGCAAAAAATTATTCCCTCATAGCTCAGTTGGTAAAGAATCTGCCTGCAGTGCAGGAGACAGGGTTCTATTCCTGGGTTGGGAAGATTCCCTGAAGAAGCAAATGTCAGTCCACTCCGGTATTCTTAACTTAACCCCAGGGACAGAGGAGCCTGGCAGGCTACGGTCTATCAGGTTGCAAGAGTTGGACACGACTTAACACTTAAAACCACCACTTTTGGTGAATGGTTTTCAACCTGATCTTGATGAATTTTAATATACTTGATGAATTTTCCTCTGCATAATTCTGAATTAATTTAAATGGATAAACTAGATGCTGAAAAATAAGAGTATGCTTCTCTTAACAGTACCCTTATCCTGTATGATTGATGGTAAGAGAGCAAATAGAAAAAAAAGCACATCTCTGAAACACTAAAATGTATTTTTGAAAATTGTTGTCCCTCAAACGCTTTTATTCATATTTATTGGCATTTAGGTAATTGGTTATTCATGTTATTGATTCATGCTGCATATTTTAGTAAAGTATTGCTTTTAGTATCCAAAGCCAGGGTTTGGATCATGATAACTCTATGACTGGATCAGGCTGAAAATATCTGTAAATTGAGTAAAACAGTATCTAACTTTCAAGGTTTTAATGTAGAGTAAAACGAGACATATCAGATGTTTAGATCACTGCTTGGTGAGGAGCTTGCTTGATAAATGCTAGTTCTTGTTTTCAATACTTTACAGGCTCTGACAACTGTTCTAGAGTGTTCTTTTATCAAAAAAATAAGAGATTGTTGGAACTTCCCTGGTGGTCCAGTGGCTAAGAGTGCGTTACGAGTGTAGGACGCCTGAGTATGATCCCTGGTCAAGGAACTAGATCCCACATGTCACCATTGCAGTATTCTTGCCTGGGAAACCCCATAAATAGAAGAGTATGCTGGGCTACAGTCCATGGGGTTGCAGGGAGCCAGACATGACTGAGCACAGCAGAACACAGCTACAATGAAGATGGAAAATCTTGCATGCCTCAGCTAAGACCTGGTGCAGCCAAATAAATAAATTAAATAAATAAGTTTAAAAAATTATTTTAAAGAATCAGTACCACTTTAAAACTTACAGATTGTTGTATATCTTGAGATAAATATGTTGAGTTACCTTTTAGTGTTAATAAAAGGAATGTTTTCTTAGCTTAAGGACCAATTCTCTTGACAATCATGTAAGTACAGATTTAAAGGTAAACAAAACTGTCCAAACAGATTCAGAATCATAAAAAGCAATTTTAATAAAGGGAGACTTAGGGAAAAATCTCAAACATATCAATCTGCATCTCAGCATTAGCATATGATTCTACATAATATATTTGGAAGTGGACTTTTTAAATTCCTTTAAATAGGACTACTTTTCTAGACATCTGTTTTTAAAGAATTTAAAGAGCTAACTTGGGAGCCTGAGAACTGAAGTAGTTTTATTGTTTTATTTTTTTCTAGACTCTGCTGTTAATTAAAAATTAAGAGATCAGTTAATGTTATGCATATAATATAAAATTTGAAATTATTATAGTATACAGTGATTTTTTTCAAACTACTTAATACCAATTATCTTGCTCGTAATTTTAGATTGCATAATTACTGCAAAGATACTTCAGTAGCAATATATGTCATGTTTATTTACTCAATGACCATACTTCATTGTGTCTAGACATATTCTGATGGGCTTTACATTCAAATTGACAAGTGAGGCCTAACTCACAGAAGGGCCTTGTATGCTCTAGGTGATACTATACACACATAGGAGAGAAAAGTGTTAAGAAAATTAAAAGCCAATATCCAAGGGGAAAGTGTAGGAAAAATCGCCTAAGAAGAAGGAGTCAAAACATAGGGGAAAGCCTGGAGCTTGTAGCATTATTGGAATCTGGGGAAGACCAAGTTTTAAAAAGGACAAGAGTGTCCTTTTTGACAACATGTCAAAATCTATAGGAAAGTCAGCTTCATTAGGTATTGCCACTCTTTTTAAAAGTATAGAGTGATAATTGCCAACTCTGATGAGAACAATTTCAATGAAGACTGGGGAGGTAAGGGAGAAATACGAGCTAGTCCAAAGAAGATTGATCAGTAGAAGGTGAGAAAACAGGCACTATATTATCAATGGGTATCAATAGGAGGGGAAGAGGGAGGAATGAAAGGAAAGAGGCTGTTTGTTGTCCAAAAATCTTATCAAGTTTTGAAAATAAGTCATCATTTTTGGTAGAAATCCCAACTTCAAATGATTAACTGGAAATCAAATCAGTGTTATTGTTTAGGAATAATAACATTTTACAATGAAATACGAGCTAGTCCAAAGAAGATTGATCAGTAGAAGGTGAGAAAACAGGCACTATATTATCAATGGGTATCAATAGGAGGGGAAGAGGGAGGAATGAAAGGAAAGAGGCTGTTTGTTGTCCAAAAATCTTATCAAGTTTTGAAAATAAGTCATCATTTTTGGTAGAAATCCCAACTTCAAATGATTAACTGGAAATCAAATCAGTGTTATTGTTTAGGAATAATAACATTTTACAACTAGTTTTTCTTAAAAGGTGACCCAAGAAGGTATATTGTTTTAATTTTGACATTTTTTTTCTTGGACACTTTGCTGAGATTTTTGATGGTCAAAGGGGGTGTTTAGTAATTTGTATATTTTCCCAGTTTAAAGTTATTGCGTTCGTGTTTCATGATAAAGTATTCCCTCTCTTTACATGACTTGTAGGAAACTATGTACTTTGACACTCGCCTCAGTGTTTAATTTGTAAAATTTTGGCCTTGCTTATGACTTGCTTTCTGTCAAACTCTATACTTTCTCCCGTCCTAGAGTTCTAGGCTAGCTGAAGAATCAGGCAAGATGCTGCAGCAGTAGGCAGTGGGCGGAGGGAGGGAGGAGAAGATAAGCTTACCTAGAAATGCTGGGTGGAGGATATCTGGAAGCCATGAAGAAAGCAGTATGTAACATCATGGTTTAACTTAGAGACTCTATAAATTATATTAAAAAAATGAGAACCAGATAAGCCTAAATACTACTCTATTTCAGAGATGAACCAATTAGGAATTGTGTGTATGTGTATATATATATATGTGTGTGTGTGTGTGTGTGTAAATTTTAAAATGAGTAATATATTCTAAATTTCATATTTATGTTTGGTCCCATTTAAGTTATTGCATTGATCCATGGAACAACCCAAATATTGCATGGTATCTCATATACTTCCTTGAGACACAGACAAAATACATTTAAAAGGTTGTGTCTAGCAAAGGGATCATTTATTTTACATAAGTATTTTACTCAGTTATAAGGATATGAATCATGTACCAGGTGAGAATTATGGTTCAATATGTGTATGTGTATGTGTGTGTGATTTAAGACATCACCATAGAAAACCTGGAAACTGTAGAAAAGTGAGAAAAATCCATTATTTTATAATTGAGACTTTATTATGAACAATTTTTAGTAAAGTTTTCTTTCAGACTTTTTTCATTTGAAATGCCTTTAAACTAAAAGGAATATTTCTATTTGTGTTGGTCATACACAGGACAAGAATAACAATATGAATTATACTAGTTTTGTTTTTATACACTGTGCCAGTAATTGAAAGCCTGGATTAAGCAACTGAATCTTTAGTTAGACAGATATTATATAAAAGTACTACTACGTTTTGTTGTATGTTGCATTGTAAACTATCTTAAATCCTTTATGGAGTTTAGGAGGTTATGCATGAAAAAATAAGGTAAATCTAGCAAGAAGTACTGGAGTGACTTAGCACAGCATCAGCAGCAGCAAGAAACTGGAGAAGGCAATGGCACCCCACTCCAGCACTCTTGCCTAGAAAATCCCATGGACAGAGAGCCTGGTGGGCTGCAGTCCATGGGGTCACTAGGAGTCGGACACAACTGAGCGACTTCACTTTCACTTTTCATTTTCATGCATTGGAGAAGGAAATGGCAACCCACTCCGGTGTTCTTGTCTGGAGACTCCCAGGGACGGGGGAGCCTGGTGGGCTGCCATCTATGGGGTCGCACAGAGTCGAACACGACTGAAGCGACTTAGCAGCAGCAGCAACAAGAAGTTGCCTATTAGTTTCATAGCCCAAGATACCCCTTCTGTAAGCTATGTATTTCCCTCGTACCATCAGAAATTTGCATGAAAAAAAAGTGTCTCTAGATACAATCATAGTGAGTTGCAGAGAGGAACGAGAAATGATTAGTTTTTGCAATTCAAATGTCATACTTGCTAAGTCAGTATTTTTTTAAGTTGGTATACTAGGCATATATATGCTTGCTTTAGGGACCAACCTCCTTTGATAAAGTGCAGCTCTAGCATTAAGTTTAAAAATACTATGTTTATTTAGTCTTTGGTAGATTTGATATCTTAGATTGCTGAGGACTGCATTGTTTTTATTACCTATATTGTTCAGTTAGCATACATTTTCATGTTTTATTTTCTGTACGAGTTTTCCATTCTGATTTGATGTCTTCTAGTACCTGGTACATTTTATGCCAAGAGAAGTTCATTTGTTGCTGCCTTTGAAAATGTTGCTTAAACTGATGTCCTTTTCCAATGACTTATGCAAGTTTTTCTACATTAATCAGCTGGCTCTTGTTTTGTCCTTCCTTATAGGAAAGTGAAGAGTGTTTTCAAACCTTGACTTAGCCTGCTGACTCTCTCTCCTTCAATGCTTCTGTTCTCTGTGACTTCTGAAGTTATTAGCAATGCACTAAACTGAAAATGTGATTGATTTTATTGTAGAAGACATGGAAAACCAAAATAATGGTACCAAAACAATATCATTCATATTAACATAGACATTTCCTTACTAAATGGATGCAAGTCCCCACAGTTTGTTGATCCAACTTCACAAAGTCCCAAGTGGATTAGTAACTAATGTATTAATAGTAGCTAATGTACTAATTTAAAGAGAGAAGTAGGGGAGGGAAGGACAGTCAATTCTCACTTCTCTAAAATAAGACCTTAAAGAAAATCAGATTTACACAGTCTCCCGTATGACTACTTGAAAAACTTAAAAAGCAGAAGACTATTTTTTGTCTGAAAAATAGAGCAAAATGAGTGGCAATCTGTAATCACTTCCTTGATAATTTTTTAAAAAACTATATTAAAAATAAAATTTTAAAAAGCACTTAAAGGTTTTAAATTAGGATATAATATGTTGTTATTGGAAATAGCACAGTATAAGTTAATAATCAAAATACTAACCTTTTTTGAGTACCCACTATGTGCTAAGTATTGTAATAGACCTTTGTCCAAACTAACCAATTTAATGTGCATTTTCATTCAATAAAACATTAAAGTATTGACTTATTAAAGTGAAAGTTGCTCAGTCCTGCCAAACTCTTTACAACCTCATGGAATAGTCCATGGAATTCTCCATGCCAGAATATTGGAGTGGGTTACCATTCCCTTTTCCAGGGGATCTTTCCAATCTAGGGATCGAACCCAGGTCTTCCCCATTGCAGGTGGATTCTTTACCAGCTGCGCCACCAGTGTACAATGAAACATGCATTATAATTATTTTCGTTTTTCAGATGAGGAAGATAATGTGTATTGAAATTCATTGCTTTCTCCTTGGTCACACAGCCATGAAGAGGAAAACTGAGGTAAAAGCCAGGGCAGCTGATCCCATGCTCCATGGGCTGAACTCTCCTGGGGCTGCTGTCTAGTTAGGAACATTCTTTCTGGGAATTAGGACTCAGTTCAGTGAGTGGGATTTTTTTTTTTCTTTCTAATTGAGAGAAGTTGGGCTAAATGTTTCTTAAAAAAAAAAAATCTTACTTTCACATGAAAATTTGAAATCCATATTCTTCTTATATGCATTATTGTATGTCTCAATGATTCCAAGCATATTTATTTAAAGTAATTTTTAAAAGAATTCAAATATTAATATTTCTAAATATGTGATTTTGGAGAAGACTCTTGAGAGCCCCTTGGACTGCAAGGAGATCCAACCAGTCTATCCTAAAGGAGATCAGTCCTGGATGTTCATTGGGATGACTGATGTTGAAGCTGAAGCTCCAATACTTGGCCCACCTCATGTGAAGAGTTGACTCATTTGAAAAGACCTTGATGCTGGGAAAGATTGAGGGCAGGAGGAGAAGGGGACGACAGAGGATGAGATGTTGGATGGCATCACCGACTCAATGGACATGGGTTTGCGTGGATTCCAGGAGCTGGTGATGGACAGGGAGGCCTGGTGTGCTGTGGTTCATGGGGTCACAAAGAGTCGGACATGACTGAGTGACTGAAGTGAAATAAGTGATTTTAGAACTGACATTTTCAACCTTCACTTTTGTTTTTATGTACAGTAGATAAATATATACTTTCAAAAAGAAAGTTCCATGAAAATGCATTTAAAACTGTCACTTACAAATGTTTTCATTTTCATTTCTTGACTGGAAAGACTAGTGATTGATAAACCTCTATAGAGCTTTTCTTTCTAATTTGGAAAGAAGCTGCCAATAACATTAGCTCCTGAAGTATTTTAAATGTTACTAAGAGTTTCATACATTTTAAAGTCTCAAAATGCACACCTATGTGCATATTTTGTAAGAGCTATGAATTGGGTAAACACATGAGGAATATTTTACAGAAATGAATCTGATACAAAGTACATTTTAAGCTTTCATACCAAATAAATCACTTTACTAACTCAAGATTTACCTAAGTAAGGTTGGAATAATTAGTGAAAAACTTCTGTCCTTATTATCATTAAAATGATATTCACTTGAATTATTCAGACTATTCTGTATGAAAAGTGGTACAGACAGCCATGCAACTTTTTACAGACCTTGGAAGCAGGTGAGACTCCTGCATTCCCATGAACTGTTTTGAATATTTAATTAAACATGACTGACTTTGAGAATTTGATATGACTTTTTTAGGGATCTTGAAATGATACACTGATCCTAAAACTCATTCAGAAATTCACATTCTTTATGTTTATAATTAATTAGTTCAGAAAATATCTTCTTTGAAACTACACATAATAGCTGCTTTAGAGCAGGGGTCCCCAACCTCTGGGATCTAATGCTTGAATTTCTGTGGTAGAGCTGATGTAATAATAATAGAAATAAAGTGCAAATAAATGTAAATGCTCTTGAATCAGCCCCGAACTACCCTTCCTCCTCCTGGTCTGTGGAATAATTGTCCTCCATGAAATTGGTTGCTGGTGCCATAAAGGTTGTGGACCACTGCTTTAGAGGACTTTGTTTTAATAAATTATGCAACTCCAAAGAGCAGAAGAGGCTCTTGATTAGTTGGTTTTAGAGATATAACTTATTGCCTTAGAAACATATCTATTTGTTCATATATGTTTCTACAGACTAATGATATTATTCTATTCATATATTAGAAATATTTCCTAATAAAAGCTTTATCAGATTTTTCCTATCTGGATTAAGGCAAAGTTTCTTTTGAA
>SJYC01068279.1:0-23151 GCA_006408675.1 Madoqua kirkii | reverse complement strand
TGTCTTGATGACTATGGCTTTGTAGTAGAGCCTGAAGTCAGGCAAGTTGATTCCTCCAGTTCCATTCTTCTTTCTCAAGATTGCTTTGGCTGTTCGAGGTTTTTTTGTATTTCCATACAAATCTTGAAATTATTTGTTCTAGTTCTGTGAAAAATACCGCTCGTAGCTTGATATTTTTTAAATGCATATAAGTGCTTTCACTTGCTGTAATTTTAACATTATATTGTTTCAGAGGTAATAATATAGCCAATCTCAAGCTTATTCCCCCTCATACATTTTCCTCTTGGAAGATATGAGATAGAATACTGGTTCAGTAACCAAAATGGTCATGTTTCTTTGAAAAAATGTATTCAGAGTTCAAACTTGAAACATCTTGAAATGTTTTTGCTGCTTCAAGTAGGAAAGAAGATTCTTGATTCTCTCAACTCTAAGAGCTAGAGGTAGCCTGTAGGTTGGGAACAACTATACTAGTTACTGAGTTAAGGGAAGGATTAAATATGGGAACTCCAAGGCTCTTTTCTCTCCACCAGCCAATTCCATATCAATTTGGAGTCCTCAGTGTTCAGTCTTAGAAATGAGGAGCAGGACATTCCTTTGACCTTCATACACACATATTCAATTGCCTTATCTACATTTGCACTTGGATCTCTTCAGGGCATTTCACATGCAACTTGTCTGAGGCAGGATTTATGATAGTCACGTCATACCTTCATCTAGCCATTTCTCCCCAAATAGACCTTCTGCCAGTGTTCCCAGTTTCTGTGAATTACACCTTCCAGTTGCACAAAATCAAAAAACCAGATCTCATCCTAACTACTTTCTCTCCTTTATCACCCATATCTAATTCATTATTACTTACTGTTGACTGTTTTTAAACAGTTCTTGAATCCATAAGTCTTCTTGATCTTCACTGCCATCACCTTTGTTTAAGTTATCAGCAGTTCAGTCACCCAGTTGTGTCTGACTGTTTGCAACCTCATGAATTGCAGCATACCAGGCCTCCCTGTCCATCACCAACTCCCAGAGTTCACTCAAACTCATGTCCATTGAGTCAGTGATGCCATCAAGCCATCTCATCCTCTGTCCTCCTGTTCTCCTCCTGACCCCAATCCCTCCTAGCATCAGACTCTTCTCCGATGAGTCAACTCTTCGCATGAGGTGGCCAAAGGATTGGAGTTTCAGCTTTAGCATCAGTCTTTCCAAAGTACACCAGGACTGATCTCCTTTGGAACGGACTGGTTGGATCTCCTTGCAGACCAAGGGACTCTCAAGAGTCTTCTCCAACACCATAGTTCAAAAGCATGGTACCTGACACATATTAATTACTAAATTAATAACCAATGAATCATTAATTCTTTAGTTATATTGCTAAGAATTATTGATTTGCCTGTTTACCCTCGACTGCCACCATCTGGGGTCTACAGCAAAGTGCCTTACTTCATAGCTCTTTGTATCTAATTCTGAACAATACTTTTTTTTCTTCTTTCTCTGCTAATACTGTAAGGAGAACAGGCAGGAATCAGACATTTTCTTCAAATGAGATTTATTTTATTTACCTGATTCTAGGGTACACATACACATGTACAGTCAGCCCTACCATATCCTTAGGTTCCAAAGCTATGGGCTCAACCAACCTCAAATTGAAAATATTCAAAAAAACAAGTTCCAGAAAACTCCAAAAAATAAACTTGAATTTGCCATAAAGCAATTATTTACATAGCATTTGCATTGTATTAGGTATGATAAGTAATCTAGAGATGATGTAAAGTATACAGGGAGGGTGTGCATGGATTTCATGCAGCTGTGAAAGCATTTCATGTAAGGGACTTGAGCATCCATGGATTTTGGTATCCAACACCACAAAATGACTATGTGTATGTACACACACCAATATTTATAAAACAGATATATAGATAAGTAATTACGTGTGTATGTACATGCACATGTGTGCTTGCTAAGTTGCCTCAGTCATGTCTGACTCTTTGTGACCGCATGGAGTGCAGCCTGCCAGGCTCTTCTGTCCATGAAGACACAGTCATGAATACTGGAATGAGTTGCCATGCCCTGCTCCAGGGGACCTTACCAATCCAGGGATCAACCTCGTATCTTTTATGTCTCCTGTATTGGCAGGCGCATTCTTTACCACTAGTACTGCCTGGAAAGTTCTGTACACACACATAGGGGTTTGTGTGTGTACATATGTCTGTATGTATATATTTTCTCTCTAGCATCTCTGAAATTGAAATGGGTCTTATAGTAAATGTCATGGTGTAACTGGAAGCATATTATTCAGCACTACATAAAATAATGGTATATTTCATAATCAATATTACGGATCTTAGATGTGATAAATGATAGGATACTGAAAGAGGAACTCCTCAGGTCAGTAGGTGCCCAAAGTGCTACTGGAGATCAGTGGAGAAATAACTCCAGAAAGAATGAAGGGATGGAGCCAAGGCAAAAAAAAAAAAAAAAAGCCAGTCCATTCTAAGGATCAGTCCTGGGTGTTCATTGTTAGGACTGATGTTGAAACTGAAGCTCTAATACTTTGGCCACCTGATGTGAAGAGCTGACTCATTTGAAAAGACCTTGATCTGGGAAAGTATGAGGGCAGGAGAAGGGGATAACAGGGATGAGATGGTTGGATGGCATTACTGACTCAATGGATGTGAGTTTGGGTTAACTCTGGAAGTTGGTGATGGACAGAGAGGCCTGGCATGCTTTGGTTCATAGAGCTGCAGAGTCGGACACTACTGAGTGACTGAACTGAACTGAATGTTAGTTAATCATATGGCCTAGGAAAAAGTTGGTGCATTTTGGAATGGAACAGAACCCTATGGCCCTTACTCCCCTCTCCCCATCCCCACCCCCCACCCCCACTATATCCTCTGCTGCCTTTTGCCTTTGGAAAACTTAACCAAAGAATAAATTTCATCATAGAAATGAGAAATGTTGAAACAAAGGAAAACTAAATAAGCAGATAAATAATATAGTCATTAAGGATTTTCAGGGACCTTTAGTTCTTTCTCAAGGGCTATAGATAATATTCTAAGCCTTATCCTGTGAGCTGTCTTACAGATATTAAAACATCAGGTGGAGAAGTTAACGACATGATGACCAGACTTATACCCAGGACTTGAGCTGCCACAATTCCGAGAATTGACCACAAAGAAATCGGAACAAGTGCACCCTGGAACTGAAGATGAACTGTACCTAAAACAACCAAGGTGATGCTCGCCAGACCACTGATGACCAATTGAAGATGACTGTTAGAGATGACTGTGCTGTTTCTGCATGTAACCCCACCACCCCCTCAACTCTGTCTATACATGCTCTCACCCCATGCTTGTCCAGGGGATGTGAGGACTCAGGATTAGGACAGATGTCCTCCACCCTCTCCTGCAGTAGCTAGCATCTGAAATAAAGCAGTTTCCTGTCCACCAACTTGCCTTTTTACTGGCTTTTGAGTGGCGAGCAGAGGGGCCCTCCCATGCATACCTTTCGGTAACATTACCTGAGGTGGGATAAGGGTGAGGGTGAGGCTGGAACTGTCCACAATCCTAACATGCAATGATTTACTTCTATGATGAGTCTTTTTTAAGAACCCATGTGTCTCCTGGCCGGTCAGCCAGTCCCCACATTGTCTGAGTGGGTCTTTTGTCTTGCAAACTCCATGCACAGAAGGTTCTGGGGCTCTGGGGGCACTTCCTCCAGAATGTTGTTCTAATGTCACCACTTACCGCGTAGCTGTGCAGCCATAGAGCTTGTGGCAGGGGGTCTGAGAGGAACTCCAGGGTCCGGAGCACCAACTGAGGGCAGCCTCTGGACATAGGTCAGGGGTCCTCACAGCCAGTCGACCCCACCGGATGATTCCCAGTGCGCTCACTGGAGAACCACTGTCATGGGTCATTGGGTTCAGTTGTGTCGGCTGTAGCCTGGATACCAGAAGTGCCTTCTTAAACTAGAACTCTTAAATTGAGTGCTTTCAGGAAGGCTTCTTTTTTTTCCCATGGTGAGGGAAGAATTGCCCACACTGGTGAAAATCTGGAGTTTCTGGTGACAATGGGTAGGTTTGCAGCTCAAGCTCATCTGTGGGATGCCTTGTTCCCTCAATGCAGGCCCCCTGGCATCCTTGCCCTGCTGGACAAGGAGTGCTGGTTCCCCAAAGCCACGGGAAAGAGCTTTGAGGAGAACGTGGTGCAGGAGCAGGACACCCACCCCCAGTTCCAGAAGCCCAAGAAGCTGAAGGACAAAAATTTCTGCATCATCCACTTCACTAGCAAAGTGAGGAGCACACACAGAGGAAGGTGCAGCTGGAGCTTCTTGGAAGACAGGGAGATGATTCTATGACCTTGAACCCTGAGTTGGGGACAGGTGGGAGGTACTTATTCACCATCACATGTTCCATTTTGTTAGAAGCTTGCAGCAGTCCTGTGAGGTGCTCAGGCTGTGTACTATTATTAGGTGCAGGTAACGAAGCGAGCTTTGTGCTAAAGGTGCTGGCTCTGGAGTTTGTACTGGAGCTCTATCTCTGTGTTATTCTGGGCCAGAGAGTTCACCTCTCTGTGTCTTGGTTGCCTCACATGGAGAATGGAGGTGACCAGCACTGTATCAGAGAACACGAATTACACAGTCTTGGGACGCCTAGCACTGCACTCTCAGTACTCTGCGGCAGGGCCTCTCAGCCTCCACATTGCCCTTCTTGAGGGGTGGAGGCCGGACCAGTCTGTACTGTCCAGGACTGTCCTGTGCATTGTAGGATGTTGAGCAGCAAGCCTGACTCTTCCCCACCAAGGTCAGTAGCACAGTCCCTACTTGAAACAACCAGTAAGGCTTCCAGACACCCCAAACATCGGCAAGGTGTGGCCAGTAAGTGACAGAGCTGCCATCACACCAGCTGGCACACCTTCCCCAGTTGGCTTGTTCCTGGGGCTTGGCCCTAAGCCAGCAAGAGTGTCCTGAGTCTGCAGAGGTCCAAGCTTAGACTAAAGCTGGTCCTTCTCAGCATGCTGTGCTGTTTGCACAGAACACTTCACAGTTGGTTACTCTTGGATGTGTGAGGAGCCAGGCTGTACTCAGTCTCCCCGTCAATGACACCTGGTGACAAGAGACTTTACTGACACAGTGCTGCTCCCAAGCCAGCTCTGGTCCTCGCCCACCATCCTGCACGTGGCCCCGCACTGCTTGGCCTTGCGTGCTTGACTCCTCTGGCTCCTTAGGATGCTGAAGCCACTCATGACTTTAAAATGCCTGTTTAAAGAGACTCCATTTCTCTAATTATCTAAAGTAACGCCACCTGAACCCCCATGTCGATTGCCACCTTGGTTAGAAACGCACGTGGTCAGAGATGTTTGCAGGTAAGCTCCTTTCAGGGCCAAGCATTTTCTTTCCCTACACGTCTGTCTCGTTATCTGCCCTGTGCTGCTGACCCCACCTGCCCTCTTCCCTGCCTCCTTTCAGTCTCATTTCCCTCTACCAGGTGAGGCTGCCTACAGCAATAGGCCCAACCCTAGCTCTAGGCCCTCGCTCGACTTTGGCCTTGCTCCAGGGTTCCTTGGTGGCAGGGGTAGCCTCTTGGAGAGGGCGAGCAGCCGGCTCTCTTCCTCTAGATCGAAGCCCTTGAGCTCGACAGCAACCTGTACCACATCAGCGAGAGCAAGGTCTTCTTCTGGACAGGCGTGCTGGCCCACCTTGATGAGGAGCAGGACCTGAAGACCACGGACGGCATCGTCAGCTTCCAGGCCTGCTTCAGGGGCTACCTGGCCAGGAGGTAAGTCCCGGGATGCCCACCCGCAGCTCAGGGCCCCCAGCTGTCCTGTGGTGGAGGCACTGAGGAAGCGGAGCCTGGGCACCCTCACACTGGCAGGTATCCTGCAAGGAGGCCCACGTGCTTTCCCTGCCCCTTGCTTCCTGGATTTCTGCCTGAGGTTTAAAGTGAGCAGGCAGGAGGGGTGACTGTGCTCAGATTTTCCATCCAAGAAAACCTCTGCGTCCCACTGTTCCTCCCTATACAGCCCTCCTGTAGGGGTGACTCCCAAAGGATCCCAAGTCCCAAGGAGGAGGCATACTTGAGTCCCAGCAGCTCCTGTGGGATCAGGGGGGACTTGTGCAGCTTAGTGTGCAGGGCAGCTGACTGTTTACCCCCTGACCCCTCTGAGTCTGTGCTCTGGGGTGTCTGTTGCAGCTTGAACTCTGAACTCTGTGGACAGAGCGTGAGTGTGCAGTGTTTGGACAAATGGACTTTTGTAAGCCGAGCTGCTGACATTCTCCTGCCAAATAGAAGTCCCCGAATTACTGGAAGAAATCCCCTGCCTCTCCCTTCCCCCACTCCACTCCCCTCAACCCCTCTTCCTTATCTGCAAAATCAGATTGAATTCCTGGCTTTTATTATGGGTGATTGTAAGACCAAAGAGTAGTGTGTGGTCCTCATGAAATGACACTCATCACTCTTATGTCCCTCCCCTAAAAGCAGGGAGCAGGTGGCCGTAATGGCCCAGGGACATTTCCTGGGATGAAGCAGCCCTGATGGAAGGTCAAGCAGGCCTCCAGGAGGGGTCAGGGTTCAAGGAAAGCTGCAGCCCTTCCTGCTTGGGACAAAGCAGAAAAGTCCACCAGCAGTCCATCTGCAGGACTCTCAGGCTGTGGAATCTTTGCCTCTCAGTTTCTTTATCTGTACAGTGGACCCGACAGTTCCTACAGCTGATGTGAGAATTAAATAGGAAATGTGAGGATCATGTCAGCACAGACCCTGGCTCAGTCCTCTCCCTACAATGAGTCTATTCTCAGGAACTAAAAAGGAAAAGGGCTGGCTCTGTCTTGTAGACTTTTCTGAGTTACCAGGACATTAGCCCTGGGATTACTTTGGAAATAATGATGCTGAAGCTGAAGCTCCAGTACTTTGGCCACCTCATGGGAAGAGTTGACTCATTGAAAAAGACTCTGATGCTGAGAGGGATTGGGAGCAGGAGAAGGGGATGACAGAGGATGAGATGGCTGGATGGCATCACTGACTCGATGGATGTGAATATGAGTGAACTCACTGGATGAAGCACAAGCTGAAATCAAGATTCCTGGGAGAAATATCAATCACGTCAGATATGCAGATGACACCACCCTTATGGCAGAAAGTGAAGAACTAAAAAGCCTCTTGATGAAAGTGAAAGAGGCGAGTGAAAAAGTTGGCTTAACGCTCAACATTCAGAAAACGAAGATCATGGCATCTGGTCCTATCACTTCATGGGAAATAGATGGGGAAACAGTGGAAACAGTGTCAGACTTTATATTTTGGGGCTCCAAAACCACAGCAGATGGTGACTGCAGCCATGAAATTAAAAGACTGTTACTCCTTGGAAGAAAAGCTATGACCAACCTAGATAGCATATTTAAAACCAGAGACATTGCTTTGCCAACTAAGGTCCATCTAGTCAAGTTTATGGTTTTTCCAGTGTTCGTGTATGGATGTGAGAGCTGGACTGTGAAGAAGGCTGAGCACTGAAGAATTGATGTTTTTGAACTGTGGTGTTGGAGAAGACTCTTGAGAGTCCCTTGGACTGCAAGGAGATCCAACCAATTCATTCTGAAGGAGATCAGCCCTGGGATTTCTTTGGAGGGAATGATGCTGAAGCTGCAACTCCAGGACTTTGGCCACCTCATGCGAAGAGTTGACTCACTGGGAAAGACTCTGATGCTGGGATGGATTGGGGGCAGGAGGAGAAAGGGACGACCGAGGATGAGATGGCTAGATGGCACCACTGACTCGATGGATGTGAGTCTGAGTGAACCTCGGGAGTTGGTAATGGACAAGGAGGCCTGGCGTGGTGCAGTTCATGGGGTCACAAAGAGTTGGACACCACTGAGCGACTGAACTGAACTGAGATGTGATATATTCAGGATTTTTTTTTGATCCAATCTTACAGATTAAGACAAAGATCATATTAATGGATGCTAGTAGTCATTGCTCACAAAGGATAGTAGCTGAACATATCTTAACTTTGAAAAGAAATCTATTTTCAGGATTTACTGAGTGTGTTTCTCGAGCTGGGACGAAGGCTTTTTGGATAGGTAGGACAAAGGTCTCTAGATGACAAGGGGCAAAGAAACCAGTCCTTTGGTGGGAGCTAAAGCAGTAGCAACCAAGAAGATTCACAGTACAGTGTCACACACTTTTCTTCTTTGCCACTGTTATTTGTGTTAGAGCCACCTTAATTTCTTCAGTGTTTCCTGGCCCGAAATCATTTATTGTGGACCTGCTGTATACTTGGCACCATGCTCAGGGAAATAACCATGAAAAGGCCATAGTTGTGGTCAGTTGAAAGAATGTATGCTGCTAATTTGGGAGTTGCTGAAGTAATAAAATCTAATGGGGAAGAAAAAGATATGCAAACAAAGTAAGGACAGTATGGAGTAAGTACAGTAATATAGATAAGTGAAAGTGCTTTTGGAGCAAAGAGAAGGGGACAGTCAGTTAACTCTAGGGAGTTGGAGAAAACCTACAGCAGAGATAATGTTTGAATTTGGCAGTGAATTTTAAATGAGGGTTCATCAGACAGAAGTGTCAAGGTGAGTGGTGCCGTTCTAGACAAAAATTAATATGTGTAAGCACATTAAATTTTGAAAGACCGTGGCAGGTTTGAAGAACATTTTCTCAGAATAGGGTGAAGAATTTATATGCTGAGGAGAGAAAGTGGGTATGAGGCTAGGAAAGTAGGTTGCATCTAGTTTGTTGTTCTAGGTTTGGGAAATTCTCAAGTTTCAAGTTTTCCCGTTATTGGGCAATCATCAGGGGTTCTTAATTTGAGGACTGGGAGGATTAAATTTGCTATCACTGTGAAAGTTGCCTTCAACAAATACGGGATTCTGATTCACCTCTCGGTAACACCTACAATGTGATAGGATTTTATATACATTATTTAATTATCACAGCAACCTTGTGCAATAGGTGTTTATTCCCCACCTTGCAGCTAAGAAAATGAGTCTCATGGAGATTAAATTGCCTGCATTCACGCTAATAACTAGCATTGAGAGAGGACACGTCCATTGACACTTAATGAAATTATGGGAAAAGAATCTAAAAGCTTGCAGGAGCAATCTTTGTAGTGAGGAATACTGAGTTAGAGTCAGGCTGTGTGAATAGTTTCTGATGCTGTTGTAATACATTGTTTGGAAAACTATGTAATGGTCGTTATAATATGAACTGGACAGTGTTGGCAGTTTTTAACAGAAGTATTCAAGAGTACATTATTATTTCAACATCTTTATAAATGTCAGCGTGAAAGAATTCAGACTGAAGCTGGTGGTGTGAAAGTGCTTGGCACCTTGCCTGTCATGTTGTGTAGTTGCTCACTAAGTGCTGAATCAGAATCTAGATGGTGTGGAAGAGGCCTTGGCAAATCCCTGAAGTCACTATCTTCTCAGACACATTAATCAAGCTGGGGCAGAATTCATGGGCTTTGAATGCCAGGCTTTTACAGAAATAGCTTTGTTTTAGTTTGCAGGTTCTGACTTTTAAACCAGTTCAGAAATTCACATGATCAGCTAAGATCTTATTCTTGGAAGCAAAGGGAAAAAAAAAAAAAAACTGCTGCAAGTACTTTTTAGAAAGAAAAATATATATAAACACTAGAAGCCTCAGTCAGAGACTTTCTTCCTCTCCTCTCTGACTCTTGTCTTCCTGGAAAATACTACTTCATACATTGGTGTACCTTAATATTAATATAAGATGTGTTAAATTGCCTTTCTGAGAGCTTTTTTCTCTGTATGGCCAATACCGTGTGGCCAGAGAAGAGATTGTGGGAGAAGGTAGGTCACCTCAACCCTGTTGCCAGCTTCTGTCTTCTGAAGGCCTTTTCTCCATAATGCTGACAACCAACTGTGGTTTCTATAAAATACACAGAGAGGAACTATCTCTGGCGATTTAGAATTTAGTTCTTTGTTCCTTGTGGATGAGAGTGTGCACCCCCTGCATCCCCTTTGTTCACCTTCTCTCATTGTTTATGAACATCTTAGCTAGCAATCTGTGGAGCTCAAATTCGAATTCAGATCTATCTGGCTTCCATGCCTCGTTCTCTTTTCTCCTCACCAGTCCACTGCCTCTGAAGGCTCCTGCCCAAATAACAGACAGTGGAGTTGCCATCTGACTTATAGTCATCATCATGGACTTTTCCCTTTTCAAGGAAGTTTAATGAAAGCCAGGAACTGTTAATACTAAGAGTATAGACTAAAACAAAAATAACCAAATATTTACTGTCCACCACCCCAATTCTAAAAGGACTCTTTTCCCCTTGTCAGAGTCCTTTAAATGCTTTGCTTCAATGAAGCAGAGCTTCCTTCATTGTTCCCTTTCTTTACCTAAGTTATTGCCAGGCTTTGGGATATAAATTAATAGTAGTATAGTCATTAAATTTCAATTATAATCTACCTTTTTAAGCTGATTCTAAGGAAGACTTTTTTGCAGATTCCAAATGGGGTAGAGTTGGACTTAAGAGACATTTATTTACTTTTAAGCTAGATTTTAAAAACACACTATTTTACCCTACTTCCAATGCAAATTTCGGAGTATAGAACCAAAATAAAATTCATCTGGTTAGAAACATTGTTGAGCTTAAATGTCATGAAGTGAAAGTCACTCAGTTCAGTTCAGTTCAGTTCAGTTGCTCAGTCGTGTCTGACTGCGACCCCATGAATCGCAGCACACCAGGCCTCCCTGTCCATCACCAACTCCCAGAGTTCACTCAGAATTGCATCCGTCGAGTCAGTGATGCCATCCAGCCATCTCATCCTCTGTCATCCCCTTTTCCTCCTGCCCCCAATCCTTCCCAGCATCAAAGTCTTTTCCAATGAGTCAACTCTTTGCATGAAGTGGCCAAAGTGCTGGAGTTTCAGCTTTAGCATCATTCCTTCCAAAGAAATCCCAGGGCTGTTGTCCTTCAGAATGGACTGGTTGGATCTCCTTACAGTCCAAGGGACTCTCAAGAGTCTTCTCCAATAATTCAAAAGCATCAATTCTTCAGCGTTCAGCCTTCTTCACAGTCCAACTCTCACATCCATACATGACCACTGGAAAAACCGTAGCCTTGACTAGACGGATCTTAGTTGGCAAAGTAATGTCTCTGCTTTTGAATATACTATCTAGGTTGGTCGTAACTTCTTCCAAGGAGTAAGCGTCTTTGAATTTCATGGCTGCAGTCAACATCTGCAGTGATTTTGGAGCCCCCAAAAATAAAGTCTGACACTGTTTCCCCATCTATTTCCCATAGAGTGATGGGACCTGATACCATGATCTTCATTTTCTGAATGTTGAGCTTTAAGCCAGCTTTTTCACTCTCCACTTTCACTTTCATCAAGAGGCTTTTGAGTTCCTCTTCATTTTCTGCCATAAAGGTGGTGTTATCTGCATATCTGAGGTGACTGATATTTCTCCCAGCAGTCAGTCGTGTCCAGCTCTTTGCAATCCCAAGGACTATGCAGTCCTTGGAATTCTCCAGGCCAGAATACTGGAGTGGGTAGCTGTTCCTTTCTCCAGGGGATCTTCCTGACCGGAATTGAACTGGGGTCTCCCTCATTGCACGCGAATTCTTTACCAACTGAGCTACTAGGGAAGCCCTAAATGTCGTGAGCATTTGCTTTATTTGGGATGGAAATTTTCTCTTTTTTTCACTAATATAATATTTTATACATACAAAAAGATATTGGAGCAGATATCTAACTTATAAAGCATAATAGTGAAATGAACCTATGGATCCACTTAGACTTCACTGTGACTTAAGTAGAAAATATTACTATTAAGTCTTCCTAGGTGTTTTCTTCCCACTCCATTACATTTTCCACCCTCCTTTTCAGAATTAAGTGCTCTCCAGAATTTTGTTTATTCTTTGGTCACTTTTACTAGCCTTATATTTTTGCCTGTGGCAAAAAGGTTGTTTTGTTTCTTTGTTAGTATTTCACTTTAACCTCGAGGAAATGACATCCTCAGACTAATATTTAGCATATTAAATGGCAAGTTCTTATATGTAAGTTTCTTAGTCTGAATATAGTTGACTTAAATGCATATGCTACCAAAGTCTATCATCAGACTTGGTTTTATAAAATACTACAAAATCAGCTCCTTCATTTTACTGAACATGTAAGATCCATATGGTGGATACTTTCTCCATGCTGCTTAGCCTTTTCCAGCTTTACTATTGTGTTTTAGTTCCCATACATTGGTCAAATGGAAGGAGGGGAAAAACATTTCTTGTGAATATAGCAATTGTGTCATCTCAAACTTTGCTAGTTATATTTAATCACATGCTTATAAAATCCAAATAAATTTTCAAATACTATATATTTTAAATCAAATTGACTTTGTGGTTTTATATTTATATTTCAGAATAGTCTTAGGGTCATTATTCATTTAGATTATCATATATTTTATTACACAATATTAGAAAGAACATGTTTATATTTATTTGCCTTCCTATATACTCAGTGTTCAGTGTAAGAGATAATAATAAATACATTAAAAAAAATATTGTTACTCAACATGAGTGAAGTGAAGTCCTTCAGTCGTGTCCGATTCTTTGCAACACCATGCATTGTAGCCTACAACGCTTCTCCGTCCATGGGACTTACCAGGCAAGAGTACTGGAGTGGGTTGCCGTTTCCTTCTCCAACTCAACAGTAAAGTAACCATAAATCACCATTGTTATATATAATGCAGTTCAAATCAAAGATTAGTTATCCAAGAATATAGCTTAGACAATAAGACTTTTTAAAAGCATTTCCTTGAATTTGTAGAATTTACTTAAATACCTTCAAGGGTAAAAATGCTTTTTAACTTTATAAACTTTTCCCTAGTTGTAGAAATAATGCTTTCTTTATTTGTACTAATGACTGAGAAGCTTCTTACGAACTGAAAATGAAAAGAATTCATTTTTCATTTTCCGGTTTGAATTAAAAGACAAATGAAAATGAAGAAAACTTACCTAATGTATACAGTAAATCTTGTAACATTTAGCCTTTGTCTTAAACAGTTAGGTTACTTTTAGCCAGGGGACTTCCCAGGTTGCTTATTGGTAAAGAAACTACCTGTCAAAGCAGGAGATGCTGGAGACGCAGGTTCAGTCCCTGGGTTAGGAAGATCCCCTGGAGGAGGAAGTGGCAACCCACTCCAGTATTCTTGAACAGAGGAGCCTGGTGGGCTACAGTCCATTGGGTTTCAAGAGTCAGACATGACAGAGCACACACGTGTATAGTTGTTGGCAGAGATAGGCCCTGGAAAAGACAATGCCAGGCAGCCAGTTAAGATTGGATGTTGTTACTAGGATGTCAGTAGAACTCCTTGTATAACCAACTGGTCCTATGTCAGTCACAGGAGGAACAGCAGATCCAAAAAAGATGATGTTTGACCATGAAGAGAAATATGGGTAGAATCAATATAGTTAAGATCATTGGCTGAATTTTTTAAAATTCTAACTGTGAAGTAGCTCTTAATGTTTGATGGGTTGAAAGATACAGGAATGCTCAGAAACTAAACTGAATGAGTCTTATATTCTGAAATATCCTAGAATTATTTAGCCTACTTTATCACAGACAGACCTGTATTTGTCTCATACAACTGACCTTTTAAAACAGGCTTCTTTTCCTAGTATACCAGGCTGTGTCTTAATATCTTCAGGATACCTTAACCTGAAAGTTTATTCTAGGAATACATGAACATTTCCATTTCATTCATGTATAAGCAAAGTGAAAGTCACTCAGTTGTGTCTGACTCTTTGTGACCCCATGGAATATACAGTCCATGGAATTCTCCAGGCCAGACTACTGGAGTGGGTAGAATTTCCCTTCTCCAGAGAATCTTCCCAACGCAAGAATTGAACCCAGCTGTCCCACATTGCATGAAGATTCTTTACCAGCTGAGCCACAAGGGAAGCCCAAGATTACTGGAATGGGTAGCCTTTCCCTTCTCCAGGGGATCTTCCTGACCCAGAAATTGAACTGGGGTCTCCCGCATTACAGATGGATTCTTTACAAACTGAGCTATCAGGAAAATGTGTATGTTACCAAACCAGACTTTAATGAAAAGTTTTTACTGTTGGGACTCTTTTTTTTTAATTTTACTCTTTTCTTTAAGTCATTCTTTACTAATACTGTGCTTTGCTTTAATTGTATCAAATTAATACACAGAAATCCCTTGCATTCGTATGTACTAACACTGAGAAAAAACAAAGAGAAATTAAGGAAACAATCTCATTCACCATTAAGACAAAAAGAATAAAATACTTAGGAATAAATTTACCTAAAGAACCAAAAGACCTATGTATCAGTTCAGTAGTTAATCAGCTATTCTTATAAACTAATCACATAGTATTAGATATACATATTCTTTTTTTCTTAATATATATATTTTATTGAAGTATAGTTGACTTGCAGTATTTCAGGTGCACAGCAAGGTGATTCAGTTATGGTTGTTTTGTTCAATTGCTAAGTTGTGTCTGACTCTTTGTGACCCCACAGACTGCAGCATGCCAGGCTTCCTTGTCCGTCACCAACTCCTGGAGCTTGCTCAAACTCATGCCCATTGAGTCGGTGATGCCATTTATATATTTATATATAAATATATACACACATATACATATATATATATACTACTTATATATATGTATATAAAAGCTTTTCTACTACACTTAATAAAGTCTTGAGAAAGAATTAAAAAAAAAAAGATGGAGAAATTGGAAAACAAACTAAATGAAATTGGAGCACTGAATATAAAACAGAAACAAACTAGATAAAAGGAAAAGCTCATCATATAGTCCAGTTGTTTTTTCTGATGCATATCAGGATTATCTTGGAATTTTTGAAAAATACAAATGCCAGGGTATTGCTTTGTTTCTTTAAGGCTCCAGATTGTTTCTAATGAACAGCAATGTTTAGATTTATGTATTCTTAACACACTGGTTTAGAATCCTGTGAAACATTTCACACAATGAAAATATTTCTAAACATCGACTTTTACTACATTCTCTTCACAGTAATAACTATTTTCAGTAAACCACCATTTTTTTCATTTTGCCATAATCAGCAAACCTTTGTGAGACACAGGTGGTATTTGTGATCATGCCCCTCAAAACTAAGTACTATAAATATTCACTATGTTTTAAAAGCCTTGTTTTCAAATAATTATTTGTTTTGACAACATTCTGTCACACTTGGAAAACTTCTGGCTTCAAATTCGTTGTCATAATATTTTGACTATGATTAATGTAAACAATGACTTTATCTGTATTGCTTTGCTAATTCTAGTTTTTTTTTTAATTATAGTCAGACTTAACACACTGTCATTTGTTATATAGTCTTTCCATAGAATATTATTTTTTAAGGAACTCATTAAATGTTAAGGTTATAAATTCTCTAATGCAATTTTCTCTAATGGTTAATACTCAAAATTAGAACGTGCTATATTTTATTGATATAGTCTAACATCCCCATCTGAGACATGTTAGAGTTATGTTTGAGTCAGCTGTAGTAGCAATCCAACCACTTAAAAAAGAATGAAAGTGGTGACAGAATATAGGTCTTTTTCAGGGGAACAAGATCATGATGATAAATTATGTCTCTAACAAGGATACACAGTATAGAATCACATAAGGCAAAGGTTTTTCCAGTGGTCATGTATGGGTGTGAGAGTTGAACTGTGAAGAAAGCTGAGCGCCAAAGAATTGATGCTTTTGAACTGTGGTGTTGGAGAAGACTCTTGAGTCCCTTGGACTGCAAGGAGATCCAACCAGTCCATTCTAAAGGAGATCAGCCCTGGGTTTTCTTTGGAAGGAATGATGCTAAAGCTGAATCTCTAGTACTTTGCCACCTCATGTGAAGAGCTGACTCACTGGAAAAGACTCGGATGCTGGGAGGGACTGGGGGCAGGAGGAAAAGAGGATGACAGAAGATGCAATGGCTGGATGGCATCACCGACTCGATGGACGTGAATTTGAGTGGACTCCGGGAGATGGTGATGGATAGGGAGGCCTGGCGTGCTGTGATTCATGGGTTCGAAAAGAGTCGGACACGACTGAGTGACTGAACTGAACTGAAGGCAATGGTCACATAGCTTTTTCTGTGTTTTGTTTTTCAGCTCTTCTGGGTAGATTCATAGAAGCATTGAAATTCTGAAATGACATAATTTTTGAAGACATCTTGAAATCTTTAGTTCCTGAAAAAGATGAAACAGGGAATGTTTTCTTAATGGTACACTGATTCCTTATAGTTTAAATAACCTGAAAGGATGCTGTCTATATTTTATACGCTGTTCATTTATATGGATATAGCTATAATAAAATATAGACTTTCTTAGATTCAGTTAGAAATTTGGCTGCCTTCCCAGCCAAAGGAAAGTATATAAAACTGAATTTCCTCATATGTTAAGCAAGTTGGCCTTCTCAACCCTTAAAATATATATGTATATATTTCAGTGATAACATCTTTTTACAATATTTGATAAATTCACACGCAGAAGAACAAGATATGTTTTGACTCTGGTAATTATCTTATGTAGTCTTGTGTTCCAAGCTAACGTTTTTTATGGAACAAATTGGACAGATTCTTAACTCACTATATAAGCAAAGGCCAATTGCTTTTTTCCTGGAATATGTATTTTATACTCTGTCCTTTCTTACTGAAAATTTATGAGTCACTTACTTTTATCACTTTTTACTTTTTATTTAACAAATCTGCATCTATTATAGGATATGTTATAATACTATATGGGAGATTTTGTGGGAGTATATGGAGATACGGTGAAGAACCAGCTTGCTGCAGGGGAAAGAGAACAGGTTTAAAATGAGACAGACTGAAAGTTGAAACCTGAACTTATCACTTGGTACCTGTGAAACTTTAAGAAAGTTGCTTACCTTGAGTAAGTCTCAGTTACACATCTGAGAAATGAGGTTAAATGTTGAAGGAACTATTTATAGTATATGAAAACAGATCTTCATAGGAAATAGTATAAAAATTATGTATCTTGCTGTTATAAACTATTATAAATTCGAAGAAAAATTTAACTTTTTAAAATATTTATTGAAATATTAAATATGGTATTTATCTTCATCTTTAAATTCAAGCTTTCTAAAAGAGGCTTCCAGTTGTTGATATAATGTACTTTAAAACAGGCAGCATGATGAACTTTAGTCAAGAAACAGTCAAGTGGGCAAATACAATTTTGACTTTTAAGTCTTCACTTTAATTACTGAGAATGTGTTGCCTTCTAAGCAGATATCAAGTCATACTCATTAGCTTCCTCTGAAGTATCACATGTTACTGGTTGTAATTTTGCTCAGTGCCTTTCTGTTCCTCAAGCATTATTTGGCTACTTAATGAAAAATCTTATTAACAGGCTAAAGATACCTTAAAAATGACTGTGTGCTCAGTCATGTCTGACTCTTTGCAACCTAAAGTTTTGTGGATTGCAGGCCACAAGACTTCTCTGTCCATGGAATTTTCCAGGCAAGAATGCTGGAGTGGGTTACCATTTCCTACTTCAGATGATCTTCCAGACCCAGGAATTAAACTGGCATACTTTAGGTTTCCTGCATTGGCAGGTGGAATCTTTTCCCACTGAGCCACCTGGGCCAATCTTTTCCCACTGAGCCACCTGGGAAGCCAAAAGATATGTGTTCAGTTCAGTTGCTCAGTCATGTCTGGCTCTTTACAGCCCCTTGTACTGCAGCACGCCAGGCTTCCCTGTCCATCACCAACTCCTGGAGCTCACTCAAACTCATGTCCATCAAGTCGGGGATGCCATCCAACCATCTCATCCTCTGTTGTCCCCTTTTCCTCCTACCTTCAATCATTCCCAGCATCAGGGTATTTTCAAATAAGTCAGTTCTTCCATTTGGTGGCCAAAGTATTGGAGTTTCAGCTTCAGCATCAGTCCTTCAGATTAATATTCCCAGGATTGGTTTCCTTTAGGATGGACTGGTTGGATCTCCTTGCAGTCCAAGGGGCTCTCAAAAGTCTTCTGCAACACCACAGCTCAAAAGCGTCAATTCTTCGGTTCTCAGCTTTCTTTATAGTCCAACTCTCACACCCATATATGACTACAGGGAAAACTGAAGCTTTGATTAGACGAACCTTAGTCAACAAAGTAATGTCTCTGCTTTTTAATATGCTATCTAGGTTGGTTATAACTTTTCTTCCAAGTAGAAAACGTCTTTTAATTTCATGGCTACTTCTGAACTGTGGTGTTGGAGAAGACTCTTGAGAGTCCCTTGGACTGCAAGGAGATCCAACTAGTCCATTCTAAAAGAGATCAGTCTTGGGTGTTCTTTGGAAGGAATGATGCTAAAGCTGAAACACCAATACTTTGGCCACTTCATGTGAAGAGTTGACTTATTGGAAAAGACTGATGCTGGGAAGGATTTGGGAGGAGAAGGGGACGACAGAGGATGAGATGGCTGGATGGCATCACCAACTTGATGGACATGAGTCTGGGTGAACTCTGGGAGTTGGTAATAGACAGGGAATCCTGGCGTGCTGTGATTAATTGGGTAGCAATGAATCTGACACGACTGAGTGACTGAACTGAACTGAACAGTCACCATCTGGAGTGGTTTTGGAGCCCGCAAAATGAAAGTCTGTCACTATTTCCATGTTTTCCCAGCTATTTGCCATGAAGTGATGAGACCAAATACCTTGATCTTAGTTTTTTGAATGTTGAGTTTTAAGCCAACATTTTCACTCTTCTCTTTCACTTTCATCAAGAAGCTGTTCTTCTTTGCTTTCTGCCATAAGGTGGTATCATCTGCATACCTGAGATTACTGATATTTATCCTGGCAGTCTTGATTCCAGCTTGTGCTTCATCCAGCCCAGCATTTCACATTGTGATGTTGGCAATTTGATCTCTGGTTCCTCTGCCTTTTCTAAATCCAGCTTGAACATCTGGACATTCTTGGTTCAAGTGCTGTTGAAGAATTTTGAGCATTACTGTGATAGCATGTGAGATGAGTGGAATTATGGGGTAGTTTGAACATTCTTTGGCATTGCCTTTCTTTGGGATTGGAATGAAAACTGACCTTTTCTAGTACTGTGGCCATTACTGAGTTTTCCAAGTTTGCTGGCATATTGAGTACTGCACTTTAACATCAACATCTTAGGATTTGAAATAGCTCAGCTGGAATTCTATAATCTCCACTAACTTTGTTTGTAGTGATGCTTCTGAATATTGATTCCAATAGTCATAGCATATGCCAACCATTTTTTCTTGTACTACTCTCACAGTTAGGAATTGACTCCTGGTGTCTGTTATCTTCTGTATAATTATGTGATTATTTTAAATTGTAACTTTTTCAACCTAAAGCTAATCTTCTTTATACATAAAAAGATAAATTTTAAATATCTTAAAAAAGAGCCATTATGAGTGTTTTTTAGACAACTGTTTTGAGTTATTAAGATTGCAAGGTAAAGATTTTATTGGAGTATATCTTCTTGTTAAGATAAATATGTTGGCAATAAAGTTTTTAAAAAAGTACAATAGCAACTGTTTAATTGTTGTTAGAGAAAATAGTTACTGTTATGTACTCTAGCATTTAATGACACTTTTGAGTGCAATGAAAGCGTAAAGTATCTTGATTAGTTAAAAAATGGAAATGGCTTTGAGTCCTACTTAGTCTTTAGGAGCGTTACTTTCCCATGTACTCTGTTTGAACTTTTAGCATAAATAATCTTTTTGTTGTTAAATATATTGTCAGCTAATCAGCAAAGATATATTGCACACTTTTTCTGCAATATATGTTATGGTAGTTATGCAGAGCCCAAAGATTGTAAGGCAAGGTAAGTAGCTTCCCATCACATTGGAGAGGCAATAAATTCTCTGCAAGGAACAGATAGCAATATTGGCTGATATATGAGTAAGTAATGAACAGCATTTCCCAAAGTATTCTATGAAATGTTATTTCCTTGAAATGCTCTGAGGAAAATATTCTGTGCCCAAATGTGTTTGGGAAATGTGGCCCCATATATATCTCCTTTAGAGATTTACAGTATAACTTCAGCATATAAAGAGTCTGAGAAGCCCTGCAATAAAGGAGCCAGTAAAAATTATTTGGACAGGCAATTTTCCAAGCTTATTTTGAGCATGTCCTGAGTATCTCCTATAGGAGCCCACTTTAGAAAATGCTCTTTGATTTAGAATCTAATTAATCCAACACAGCATCCCTTTACAGGATGGGCAAACATTTACTATACAGAAAGATTTAAAAACAGCCATATTAAAAACTGCATTATTGAGGGCAGTAGAAATTGTTACAACTTTTTGGGAGGGAAATTTGGCAAAACATGCTAAAATATAAACTATTAGTGCCCTTTGGAAATGTATGTCTAGACATTTACCCATGTTTGAGAGTTTTTAATTGGCTAAGCCTTGCCTCTGAACTAAGGAGAATCTCATTAGCATGCCATTCAGTATCCTCCACAACATTTCCCAGTGCACCTTGAGATATAACAGCATACACGAGATGTGCTGCTGAGATGAAAAGTAGAGACAGATTTGTGGAGGCTGGAAAGGTTGGAAAAAGATTCATGGAGCAGGTGGGACTTAAATCAGCCTCAGTGGATGGGCAATATTTTGATAGAATAGACATCATTCTACAGTTGATACTCCAAACTCCAAGTCCAAAATGAGCAGTTGGCACATTGTGAAGTTAATGAAAGATTTTTTTTTTTTTTGGCTAATGGTGCTAATATGAAACTTTCTAAGAACTTTATTACAACTTATTCCACGAAATCATTGCATGCTATGAAGGTTACGATTTCCTTTTTAAATGTATATAGGAAGACTGAGATTTCATGTAATTTTCCTTGGGTTGCACTGCTAATGTATGTTAGAGATTCAAAACTCCATCTTTTGACCTAGACAGGTAGGATTGCGGGAGGGGGAGGAAGGTTCATGAGGGAGTGGATATATGTACACATAGCTGATTCACTTCATTGTATAGCAGAAACTAACATAATATTGTTAAGCAATTATGCTCCAATAAAAAATAAAGTTATGAAAAATAAAAAGTATGCCCCTCCCCAAAACAGAAACAAAATGCCATCTCAGACTGCATTTTAGTCATTTTGTTGTATTGGTAAAGAAACTTCATCTAATTAAGCTCCAGAATACAAAATACCTTCTCTATCTCATTCTTGAGGGAAAGTATGATTTCTTTTCTGCTACCCACATTCTTTGATTGAGTTGTTGTTAGGATATAAGATAATAGAAAAATTATGAACCACCCCTGTGACTTGAGTTGCAATAGTAGATGTGAATGAAAATTATCAAAATATTTGTATAATTTTGAACTTCTTTTGATTCACAATGGAAGCAGTCGTAATGCTTATCTGAACCTTTGTATTTAACTTTCTCTTAAGGAATTTTATAAATTCCTATTTCTGTAAGGTGCACCTGGAACAGTTTTGATGACTTGCCTGTGTTTTTCTTTTAGTGCAATCAGCTAGAATTGATATTGAATTTTGGTTTGTGATATAAGATAAGCTCTGTATTCTCTACAGCACAATATGTGAGAAGGATGTCTAAAGATAAGCTCTGTATTCTCTACAGCAGAATATGTGAGAAGGATGTCTATCTGAAAACTATGCCTGAAAGACATAAATTGCCTCAAAAGTCAAGGAGCCTATGATGATTCCCAAGTTATTGTCTTTTAAGTCCAACATTAGTAATGAACTATTAATGTGAAGACCATGTTTAGAATACTAAAATAATGAGAATCTTTGAAGTTGCTATTTTCTATAATATATTATTATAAATGGAAGAAAGATATTTTTTCATCCTACCAAATTCTAAATAGGTATCAATATTTTCCACACTTTTTCTGAATTTTCATAGTTAATTAGATAACTGCTGTTTTGCTAAGAATTTTTTCTCTAACATTAAGCATTTTTTAATGTTTCTATATTGTTTCATACAAAAAATTAATATATGAGCTCATAAGCACCAGAAATAATATGTACAAAGGATGGAGTAGCAATTAATAAACTTCTAGTACATGTATGTTTAATGTTATAGGTGTTATATAACCAAATAAGAACAAGAGGGGGACTTCTTTAGTGGTTCAGTAGTAAAAAATAAACCTGCCAATGTAAGCGACATGGGTTTGATCACTTGTCCAGAAGATCCCACATGCTACAGGGCTACAAAGCTCATGTGCTACGGCTGCTGAGCCTGTATTCTAGAGCCTGGAAGCTGCAACTACTGAGTCCATGTGCCACAACTACTGCAGTCCACGTGCCCGAGAGCCTGTGCTCCACAATAAGAGACGTCACCACAATGAGAAGCTGTCATACTACTACTATTAATAGAGAGTAGCTCCTTCTTGCAGCAACTAGAGAAAAGTCCATGCAACAAAGAAGACCCTGAACAGCCCTAAGTAAATAAATACAAAATTTTAAAAAAGAACAGAAAAGAAAAGGAACTCAGGGAAGACAGTACAACCAAAATAGTGGTTATTTTATGTTTCTGCAATTCTCAAATCTCACTGGGTGTACTAAAAAGATCAGAGGCTTCTTGTTTATCTGGTATCCAGTTTCATTTGGCATTTTGTTTACAACTCCTTTGTGAGAAAGTATATCTGCTAGTGAACAGTAGAAATAAGAATTAAAAGATGCAAACAACCAAGTGATCACATAGACTAAGGGCAAAACACAACCTCCCAGATATTCTCAGTGTACATACTGTGCAGTGAGAAATGATATTATATAGTACCACTGCAGAGCAATGTCTTGAAATCTTATACAAAGCTGTTTTATGATTATTTTCATGGAAAATATATTGTTATATTCAAAGTTTTCATAATTATTAATGAATGTATGTATGATGTACCATGCGTTGCTATACCATGTTTTACATCAAAGAAATTTAGTTTCTAGCAAAAATAATTTCAAATTTAGAAAGAAAGCTTAAATAAAAGGAGCAAAACTATAATATTTGACATGCTAGTTTTTCATTTTTCTCATAATTATTCACATGGTTTTTCAGAAAAATAAGACTTCTAGCACCCATGGTGGATTCATGTCAATATATGGCAAAACCAATACACTATTGTAAAGTAAAATAAAGGAAAAATAAAATTAAAAAAAATCTAATTGTAAATATATACCAAATATTTTATGAGTCCTCAAGC
>SJYC01068278.1:0-19442 GCA_006408675.1 Madoqua kirkii | reverse complement strand
TAAAGAAATGAAAGCATAAAATTACACTTCAAAGATAAAAGTTCAATTTCTAGTAGCTAGAGTTGCCACATCTATTCTGGATGAGAAAAGGAAACTTGTATAGACAAAACATCATCCAGTTTTATTATAATAAGCTTTGTGTTTTTAATTTCAAACTAGTTTACTGGGATTTATTAAAAATAAAATTATCTTAACAAATCATTAATTTTATTAGCCAATCAACACTTATGAGATATTTTTCCTGTGCGTTTCCAGAAGTATTATTTTATAGAACCATTACAAGTGTCTTCATGTAAACTTTTGTGGGTCTTTTTGATTACTTACTATATATCTGTTCTCAAATCTTTTTACTAGATTAATTGGCAGCACAAAACTGTTTACCATGATTGAAGTTTTAATTCTCAAATGCTCAAACTAAAGTGTAATCAAGTTAAAAATTTGGTAAAAAAATGAACAATATATTGATCAGAAATTGAGTAGAGTAGAATTTAAGATAAGATTAAGTGAAATGAAGTAACTAAGGTACTTTTAATTTAAAACAGTTATCATACAGAGGACAAATGTTGTTTAGTTTTCTTTTTCTTTTTGTTTTTTTGTTTTTGACTGTGCTAGGATACCCAGATCCTTGGCAGTGAAAGCATGGGCCCAACCACTGGACCACCAGGGAATTTTCTAGCTTTTCTAATAGTACATTAGAGTTCTCTTGAAATAAGCTGTGATGTGAGCTAAAATAACTACTTCCCTCTCTTTTTTTCTGGATTATGCATTTCAGGGAGATGATAGGAAATAACCACATAAAAGGAGCTCAGCTTTATTTTAATTCACATATAAAAAAAGAATCAAAAATTTTTTGAAATATGCATTATTTAATTTTGGTTTATTTAAATCAAAGTTAAAGTAAGACATTTAAAGTAAGACAGTATATTTTATAGTTAATGAGATCTTAGTGATTGTGTTGGGCATTGGTTTTATGAATACTCTGAAGGTATTATGGAGAAAGTATCCCCTTGGTTGTATCTCTGTTGATTAGATATGTACCTCATATGTCCTTAGGAGCTATCAGAATTTTAGGGCTAAAAGACCAGTTTGAAAAAACTCCCTAAAAACTAATTACTTAGGATCTTTTGCAGCAATTTAAACCATAAAGTTAATTTTTCTCACTTTCTTAAAAGCACCTGTCATCTCTAATATCAGGGCTTTGTCCCAGTTGATTTTCCTGCTTGGCACACCAGGTTCTCTCTCCTTTCCCACCACTTTCATTTACCTAATCACTGTTCATCCCTTAGATAGCTTTGTATTAGTCTGGATCAGCTAGATTATGATTCATTAAAAAAAGGAAAGACCAAATCTAAGCGGCTTAGCATAACAGGTTTTTATTTCTGAGTCATGCAAGCCTGTGATAGAGGTCACTGTCATGGGCTGTCATGTCCTTCGTGTGATGTCTTTGTCTTTTAGTTGCTTCCATTCCTATGGTATTTCTGTCCAAACACATGATTTTGCAGTAGAAGGACTACAAGGAAAGAAAGCATAAGAAATTAGGCAAAAGCTTTTAAGTACTTCTTCTGGAAGTGTTAATTTGCCCACATATCCAGGAAGGAGAATGCTGGTAGACATTAGTAATATCTACCAAACACAGCTTAAATAAAACATTTGTGTATCTTTTCTTGACCACCACACTCTCCCCTGATCTTCTCCAGAAGCTCTTAACATTTGTCCTTTATTTTTCCATTATCATAACAAATTGTTTCATTTATTTTTTTCTATCTAGACTGCAAAGTCTGTGACCTTCTAAGACTTTATCAATTTTTGCTAACAATTTTATTCACAATAACTGGCATATGATAAGCTGCATATCTATGTTGTTGAGTTAATGAACTAACAGTTCTCCATGATGTGCAGTCTTCCAGTTAGAATGCTAAGTGATTAAGTTGAGTCTGTGTTAATTTCTTTTCACTCTCCCATGGTTTCATATCTGATAGTATGCAACAAGCAAATTCTTTCTTAATGGATGATTTAAACATTTTTAGTAAATATTATGTTTGTAACACTATTTGAAGAAATCTAAGGATAGGATTCTATTTGAATGCAAGTAAAAAGAAACTAAATTCTGGCAACCAGAAAAGTTGTCCCTATTTCTTTGCCATGATTAGCAAGGTCCTTTTGTAGACCTACTGTGATAAAAACTATACTAGGAACTTGCTGAGGGAAGTCAGAGAAGGGGATTCAAAGATGAATGAGGAAAAAAAAAAAAAAAAGATGAATGAGGCAAGATCTCTGTCCTGAAAGATTTGACCTTTGATTGGGACTAAGATGTAAATACAATTGAAACTTGGAAAAAGCAGTACAACGAAAGTGATAAGGCCTGGACTATTATTCTTAGATCAACCATCAACAACATCTTCAAGTTAAGAATATTAGGAGGGGTTTTATGGAGAAAGTAGTATTAAACCTGAGCCTTACATTCTTGAGCAGGACAGAAAGCCATTCCAACTATGGAGAAAATATGAATGCTACTTTATAAACACATTAATTCAGTAGTTGAGATAAACATGGGTAATACCCATCAGTATTCTCAGTTCTTTTCTTCTTGCTGTAAAAGCATAAAATAATGTGTTTTTTAAAAAACTCTTTTAGTGTCAGCTAGAGCCACAGGCTAATTCAGAGAGCTTAGTTAATAATTACCCTTTTCCTTTTTAAATATCTGATACTTTTAAAGTGCCAATTCCTGAATTTCAGAGAAGAGCAAGCTGTTGAAATCATTCATATACTTTCATTCTCCAGTTCTGATTTCTTTATGGTTTAGGATGAGTCAAGATTCCCTGTTTTCTTATACTCACTTTATACAAAATGTGTATTGTGAATTTCAAATATGACATGAGTGAGCAACTTTATGAAAATAATCTGTGTGTGTAACTGCTGCTGCTGCTGCTAAGTTGCTTCATTTGTGTCCTACTCTGTGCAACCCCATAGATGGCAGCCACCAGGCTCCTCTGTCTCTGGGATTCTCCAGGCAAGAACACTGGAGTGGGTTGCCATTTCCTTCTCCAGTGCGTGAAAGTGAAAAGTGAAAATGAAGTTGCTCAGTCATGTCCGACTCTTCACAACCCCATGGACTGTAGCCTCAAGACTCCTCCATCCATGGGATTTTCCAGGCAAGAGTACTAGAGTGGGGTGCCATTGCCTTCTGCAGTGTGTGTAACTACATGCTGCCAATTCTGTTATATGTGGGAGGACTATCAAGTTCACATATTAATCGGGCATACAGTTTTCCACGTTCTTTTCTTGAGCATCAACACTGATTTAAGGACCATATAATATGATAAATAAAAGAGAGGAAAGCAAATACCACCAGTGCAGTAGAAAGTGTGATAGAGTAAAATAAAGTACAGCAAGATGCACTGAGACTGTGGAGGTTAATGTGCATAAGCCAGAATTTGAAGCTGGGATGATGGCTGTAAAAGCAGCAGAGCAGAAGTGATCCCCTAGATGTGTGCACAGACTGACTCCTCTCTTAGACCTTCTCATGGACCAGTCTCTGCACATGACTCAGTCCCTGCTGCCTTCTAACATTATCCCTGACTTTATTTCAGAAAAGAGAGCTTTATTAATTCTGATCTTTATTCTTAGTAGGGTAATGGTTTGCTTCAATGTTCACTCTTCTAATTTTTAGTTCAACAAATATATATACTTTTACAAACAGATACTTATTGACAGGGTTTTTAAAATAGAAAATTAAGTGGTCATATTAAGTTAGAATTTCTAGTAATCAGGGTATGTATATATATATGTATATGTATGTATATATATATATATGTGTGTGTGTGTGTGTGTGTGTATAAAACTATACACAATTGCTTATTGTTAAACCAGAAAGAAAATATTCATAAATCAACATGTTTCAACTCATTTGCTGGATAATCATTCAGTTCAGTTCAATTCAGTTGCACACTCATGTCCGACTCCTCTTTGTGACCCCATGGACTGCAGTATGCCAGGCTTCCCTGTCCATAAGCAACTCCTGGAGCCTGGTGTGCCATTGCCTTCTGCAGTGTGTGTAACTACATGCTGCCAATTCTGTTATATGTGGGAGGACTATCAAGTTCACATATTAATCGGGCATACAGTTTTCCACGTTCTTTTCTTGAGCATCAACACTGATTTAAGGACCATATAATATGATAAATAAAAGAGAGGAAAGCAAATACCACCAGTGCAGTAGAAAGTGTGATAGAGTAAAATAAAGTACAGCAAGATGCACTGAGACTGTGGAGGTTAATGTGCATAAGCCAGAATTTGAAGCTGGGATGATGGCTGTAAAAGCAGCAGAGCAGAAGTGATCCCCTAGATGTGTGCACAGACTGACTCCTCTCTTAGACCTTCTCATGGACCAGTCTCTGCACATGACTCAGTCCCTGCTGCCTTCTAACATTATCCCTGACTTTATTTCAGAAAAGAGAGCTTTATTAATTCTGATCTTTATTCTTAGTAGGGTAATGGTTTGCTTCAATGTTCACTCTTCTAATTTTTAGTTCAACAAATATATATACTTTTACAAACAGATACTTATTGACAGGGTTTTTAAAATAGAAAATTAAGTGGTCATATTAAGTTAGAATTTCTAGTAATCAGGGTATGTATATATATATGTATATGTATGTATATATATATATGTGTGTGTGTGTGTGTGTATAAAACTATACACAGTTGCTTATTGTTAAACCAGAAAGAAAATATTCATAAATCAACATGTTTCAACTCATTTGCTGGATAATCATTCAGTTCAGTTCAATTCAGTTGCACACTCATGTCCGACTCCTCTTTGTGACCCCATGGACTGCAGTATGCCAGGCTTCCCTGTCCATAAGCAACTCCTGGAGCCTGGTCAAACTCATGTCCATCAAGTTGGTGATGCCATCCAACCATCTCATCCTCTGTCATCTCCTTCTCCTCCTGCCTGCAGTCATTCCCAGCATCAGGATCTTTTCCAATGAATCAGTTCTTTGCATCAGTTGGCCAAAGTATTGGAGTTTCAGCTTCAGCATCAGTCCTTCCAATGAATATTCAGGACTGATCTCCTTTAGGATGGACTGGATCTTCTTGCTGTCTAAGGGACTTTCAAAAGTCTTCTCCAACACCACAGTTCAAAACAATCAATTCTTCAGCAATGAGCTTTCTTTACAGTCCAACTCTCACATCCATAAATGACTACTGGAAAAACCAATGGCTAGATGGACCTGTGTTGGTAAAGCAATGTCTCTGCTTTTTAATAGTCTAGATTGGTCGTAACTTTTCTTCCAAGGAGCAAGTATCTTTTAATTTCATGGCTGCAGTCACCATCTGAGGTGATTTTGGAGCCTCAAAATATAAAGTCTGTCATTGTTTCCCCAACTATTTGTCATGAAGTGATGGGACCAGAAGCCATGATCTTAGTTTTCTGAATGCTGAGTTTTAAGCCAACTTTTTCACTTACCTCTTTCACTTTCATCAAGAGGCTCTTTAGTTCTTCTTCGCTTTCTGCCACAAGGGTAGTGTCATCTGCATATCTGAGGTTATTGATATTTCTCCTGGCAGTCTTGATTCCAGCTTGTGCTTCATCTAGTCCAGCATTTCTCATGATGTACTCTGAATATAAATTAAATAAGCAGGGTGACAATATACAGCCTTGACATATTCCTTTTCCTATTTGGAACCAGTCAGTTGTTCCATGTCCAGTTTTAACTGTTGCTTCTTGACCTGCAATCCAAAATCATGAAAGGAGATGCTCTGTTACATTCTCTCACCTTACATGTAGCAGATTAAATAATGGCTTATATATTTATTAGTGCTAATTTTCTAATTCCATATATTTATCTGGAGAAAGTCATTCTTCTCTACAGAACTTTCTCAGCTTACAATGGGTTGATGTCCAGATAAATCCATTGTAAATTTAAAATATCATGAGTCAAAATGCATTTAATATAGCTAACCTACCCAACATCATAGCTTAGCCTCACCTACCTTAAAAGTATACTATTAGCCTACACTTGGGCAAGTCATCTAACACAAAGCCTATTTGAGAATAAAGTGTTGGCTCTCTCATGTGATTTATGAATACTGTATTGAAGGTGAAAAGCAGAATGGTTGTGTGGGGACAGAATGAATGTAAGTATAGCGATTGTTTATCCTCATGATCGCATGGCTGGTCAGGAGCTTCAAGTCGCTGCTTCTGTCTAACATTGTGAGAGAGCATCACACTGTATGTCACTAGTCTGGGGAAAAATCAGGCTTCAAAATTTTAAGTACAGTTTCCTCTGATCATGAATCACTTTGGCACCATTGTAAAGCTGAAGAATTATTTAGTTGAACCAATATAAATAGGGAACTGTCTGGAAATGGGTCAGCTTTATTTGGGGGATGTAGACTCAGAGCTTAATGCTCCCTGTAGCTTCTCATGACACCCAGAAAGGATAAGTACTGAGCAGAGAGGTAAAGTGTTTCAATTTTTCATCCCTACACATGGATTTTAGCACAAGTTAATGGTTTACAGGGAGTAAATAGAGTGACCCTCCTTAGGCTGTGGGCCCTGTAGAAGGCTGAGTCCTTTCCTGGGGTTCAGAGAAGGCAGCTTCTCTTAGTAGGTCCCAGTGGGTAACCGCTGGTGTTACAGACCTGACCTATATCCTGTTGCCTCAGGCGGTCCCAGAGTAAAGGCTTTCGGCTCTCTTTCTATTGGGGTCAGCAAAGTGTGGCCTCCACTCTTTTAAAGTGGACAGATCAAAGACACCAGGTACCTGACACGTCAAGGATGGCAGGGTGGCCCAGGTGTGTCCCTCACTCTCTAATCTGAAGCAAAAGCAATCTGCTCTGCCTTTCAGAACAGTTAACTATAAAACAGTCACACACTGAAAACCACTGTATTATGATCAAACTCAATAGACTGACTTTAACTTAGAGGTCCGTAGACTTTACCTCCTTCACAGGAAAAGAAAGGAAGACTCCTTACAAAATGGTGTCTGCTTAAGAATTCACTAAAGCTCTGCAAAAGAGGGTGGTCTCAGTGACCTTTTTTTTTTTATCAAGACAGATATATTACAGTGACAATAGAGTTAGAACTGCAATTTGGAATGGAAATTGACTAAAAAGTCAATTTTTACTCAATTTTCAGTTATCATAGGTGTGTTTTCTCAGAACATGTCGACCACTTTGATTTTGTAATTTTGATGAAGGCCAGGCTTGCCTGTTTGTTTCCGACACTTTGTGGGTAATGTCAGGCTGTGCACAGAGGTATTTCTGGTGTTCTTCAGATTTTATTAGGAATAGATGCCAATAGTAGTGACCATCTTAAAAGTTCATTTAAGGACAGGATTTCTCATTCTTAAGAGGAACAGTCCAGTAACATTCTGTAGAAAATAATAGAAAAAGAGGTGCTCTTTCCTCATTCACCCACTCTTTTCTAAGGAAAATTTAGCAAGTGATGACTGGTGGGTAATTATGTGCTTAAACTTTCCCTGCAGAGCAAGACTTTATTAGAGTCCTTTCAGTAGTTAATTCTTCCAAAGAGCAGTTTTAATTGACAATGTCTCCCAACCAAATATGGAGAGGTGATATGCAGTTGGTAGGTATGTGGACTATGGTATCAGATCACTGATTTGGTATCCCATCTACCACTCAGTGTGATGGGTCATTCTGCACATGTTCCCACACCTACCTTTACCTCAGTTTCTTCAGCTGTAAATGTGAATAATCAGAGAGTTCTTGTGATGAAGATTAGATGAGCTAATGCATATAGGATTGCATATGAAGTACTTAGCTCACACCTAGTAAATGTTAACTATGATACTATTACCTAATTACATTTGAAACCTGTGGGGCTGTAGATTTTGGAATTAGAATATTTTAGATTTTATAAGTTATCTACACTATGTATTATGGAATACCCACTTTAGGTTCTGGGACAGTGGTTCTTAGAACATTTTGATATTTCTGCTGTAGAATCTCTACAATATTCATGCTTCATGGGATGAATAAAAATTACGAAGAGTCTTGGGTCAGTTCAAGCTTCATTTTGCTACTAAAGTTACAAGAAATCTTTTGTTAGAGATTGTTTTAGATTTTTTAATTTCAGGTGACTATTTCTCAGTGATAAAAAGGAATTAAACTGGGTCATTTGTAGAGATGTAGATGGACTGTAGATGTACAGATGTAGATGTCTGTGTGAAGAGTGAAGTCAGACGAAAGCAAATATTGAATTTTAACACATGTATGTGGACATGGGAAGGAGAGGGACGAGAACTGGGAGACTGGGATTGAGCTGTGTGCGCTTCCATGTGTGAATCAGCTAGTGGAAAGCTGCTGTATAGCATAGGGAGCTACAGAGAGCACAGGGAGCTTGGTGCTCTGTGGTGACCAGAGGAGTGGGATGGCGCGGAGGCAGGGAGATCCAAGAGGCAGGAGGTATATGTGTACATGGAGCTGATTCATGTTCTTGTATACAGGAACTAATACAACAATAAAGAAACTGTACCCCATGTGTACATATAGCTGATTCATGGTTTTGTATACAGGAACTAATACAACAATAAAGAAACTGTACCCCAATTTTTTAAAAAAGGAATTGTGGATCTCTACTGTATTTTCTTATATTCCTTAGCCAACACAGATCCAACAACAGTATGGCAAGCATCCTAGAAAGGACATGGACAGAACCATTTTCTGTGGTTCTTAAACTATTGCTGACTCAGGCCTCTCTGTAGAATAAAGCTGGCTTATATGAGGGTTTTAATAGTCAATTAGGACTGAAAAGAAACTTACACATGGAATGAAAATATTCTTTACTGAAACCTCTTTACTGGATTTTCAGAAAATATATTCTTATAATCTGGTCTTACCTCACTACTTCAGAGATTTTCCTTTGTAAAAGACAGGCATGTCTGCATCCAGCTGGATCTTATGTTCACAGAACCATCTTGCTTTGGGTCATCCCATTTTCTTTCAGAAAGCTTCTGGGCTCTACTGATACCCATGCCCAAGGTTCCATGCCTACATTTCGGTCCTACATTGTCCCGTCTTGCTCTCCATAGGCAAAGGTAATGCCTACGTGTGCTTATGAAGAAATTGAGGCTTATTTGAAAATTTGATTCAAAGTTAAAGTAGGTAACAAAATGCCAAACTACCTAATTCTGTTATGTCCAGAACCATAACTCATTTTATTTCCTCTATTCTGAATATTCACTCTATGATGTTTCTAATTCATGGCATTTTTTGGCTATGAAATTTAAGCTATGGAAAGAACTTTCTATACTACTCAGCTAGCATTGAGAATAGTTAGTTTGCTAAAGTATGAGGTTGGGTGATGCTATGGCTTAGTCTCTGAATATCTTCTCTTAAGGGTAAAATTCATTGTTTCATTTGGTCTGATTAATGGTACAGATGGAATGTTAAGCTAGATTTCTTTCTCATCAACAATAAATGGAGTGTCTAGGAGCCCCATGCCTTTTGAAATTGAACTTATATTATTATTCATTTACCTTGTTTCTCCATAAATTTCACAATTCTCTTAGGTTTACTGAGGATGGCAAAACTCAAAGTTCACACAATTCAATATATTTCCTGCTAGTTTTTTTTTTAAGCCTCTTTACAGAAGAACACCATCAGCAAATTAACTTTGTAAAATTTTGACATTTAGAAAGTGAAAGTGAAGTTGCTCAGTCATGTCTGACTCTTTGTGACCCCATGGACTGTAGCCTACCTGGCTCCTCTGTCCATGGGATTTTCCAGGCAATATTACTGGAGTGGATTGCCATTTCCTTCTCCAGGGGATCTTCCAGGCCCAGAGATCGAACCCGGGTCTCCCGCATTGTAGACAGACGCTTTACCATCTGAGCCACCAGGGAAGTCCGGCATTTAGAAAACGATGGCTAAATGAAGGCATTCCCACCCAATAATTCCATTATAGTCTCCAAGGCTCACCATTCATTAATTGCTTTTTAAATTACTTTATGAGAAATTGTTATTGTATAGGTCTTTCTCCTTTTTCTTTCTAAAGTCATTGACAGTTGGTAATTTGCTTACTAGATAATTTAGTATAAGTTACATAATTTATTTGAGCATTCACTAATAATTTCAACATGCTGAATTCTGAATTGCCCTTGTGATGTAGTGTTCTTTGTTGATATATTTTGATATTAATTATTTCAACCATTTATTCAACAAGTTTTGAATGCTTATGATAAGCAAGGCATTGATCCAAGTACTGTGGAATATATTAAAAGAGTTGTTGTCCTAAAGAAGCTTATATTCTATTAGTGATAGAAAACTAAAATAATTTAAATTCAAGGTTGAAAGTGATAAGTGTAGCTGCCGCTGCTGCTAAGTTGCTTCAGTCATGTCTGACTCTGTGCGACCCCATAGACAAGGACTGGACAAAGTCCCATGGGAATTCAGAAGAAGGCTGCAGATAATTTCTGGCTTGGGATTTTAAAAATGGTTTAACAGAGTAAAATGCATTAAGTGGCATATCAAAGGATAAGTGCAACTCATTTTTTATAATTAAAAAGTCAAAATATTATCTTTATTTGCCCATCAAGAGAAGACTAAGAACTAATAATGTTGTTGTTTAGCCACTAAGTCCTGTCCGATTCTTTACAACCCCATGGACTGCAGCCCACCAGGGTCTTCTGTCCATGGGATTTCCTGGGCAACAATATTGCAGTAAGTTGCCATCTCCTTTTCCAGGTGCTCTTCCTGACCCAGGGGTCAAATCTGCATCATCTGCACTGAAGGCGGATTCTTTACCGCTGAGCCACCAGGGAAGACCACAGAAATAATGATACATTTCTATAATCAGATTGATATTGAAATATCAATGATGAGTGTAATGTGTACACTGACAATTCAGAATAAATTGTCTGACTTTTTAGAACAGACAGCTGCCATCCTCTGTGTGACACTGGCTGAATGTGAACCTTATCTACAATGGAATATAAAATTAAAATAAATAATGGAAAGATGTCTGTGGTATTTTGTTGTATAAAAAAAAGCAAATCAAACAGCAACATACATAGTATGATTTATCTGTGTAAATTTATATGCATATATTTATAACTGGAGAATTATCTGAAAGATGTTCAACAAAAGTAGACTATTATTTCAAATGATTTTAATCTACACTTTGTGTTTATCTATTTTCTTTGAATTATTGGGCTTCCCAGATGGTGCTAGTAGTAAAGAACTAATGTGAACCTTATCTACAATGGAATATAAAATTAAAATAAATAATGGAAAGATGTCTGTGGTATTTTGTTGTATAAAAAAAAGCAAATCAAACAGCAACATACATAGTATGATTTATCTGTGTAAATTTATATGCATATATTTATAACTGGAGAATTATCTGAAAGATGTTCAACAAAAGTAGACTATTATTTCAAATGATTTTAATCTACACTTTGTGTTTATCTATTTTCTTTGAATTATTGGGCTTCCCAGATGGTGCTAGTAGTAAAGAACCTACCTGCCAACACAGGAGACATAAGAGACTTGGTTTTGATCCCTGGGTTGATCCCTTAGAGGAGGACATGGCAACTCACTCCAGTATTCTTGCCTGGAGAATCCCATGGACAGAGGAGCCTGGCAGGCTACAGTTCTTAGGGTCACAAAGAGTCAGCTATGACTAAAGTAACATAGCATGTTGCACATATGAATCAGTTTTACAAAAAGAAACCAAGTAATTTAAAAATAATTTTGTCAAAAGTCATTATAAGCACTATTTTAGCCATCAATGAAAAATTACTGAACACAGCAATTCCAAGGAAATTATGGCTATATTTGTATATTCATGAGTCTAGTTTGGTGGAAGCAGAAAAAGTATAAAAAGGTGATGAAGAAAATATAGGTGACATGAAGTTAGAAAAGTAATTGTTGGAAAATGTTAGAAAGCCTTAAAAAAATACAGGTTTGACTTTATGTGACTGACAAATGCAGAAAGGGGAAACTGAGGTTTTGAGCTGAGTCATGATCACTAAGGCTTCCCTTGTAGTTCAGACAGTAAGGAATCTTCCTGCCATGCGTGAACAAAATTCCTCATTTAAAAGTTATTCTGAAAACAGTCTTTAGAAGAGATTTTTGATGAGCAAGGCTGGAATTAAAAGGGATAGTTAAGAGGTTAATGCAGAAGTTGGTTAATACAAGAGAGGTTGAAGGACATGGAATTTGACAGGGACAGTAGAGATGCAAGAGAGATACAGATACTAAAAATTTTTTGGAGAGAGGATGAAGGGAACTTCCCCATTATCAATGTCAGGAAAGCAAAGGAGAGGAAAGAGCCACTGAGACTGTTGGTGTCAGCCTAAACAAAGAGTACAAAAAGCTATAGGATTATGAGAAAAGTTCAGAGAAAATAGTATTACATCTGGAAGTAACTGTTTATTTCTTCTGTCTAATTGCATGTAGGAAAATGAAAGGGAGGTTAAGTGACTCTCATCAAAAGTTTTACAGTTAAGTGTTGAGTTTAGATACATTGAGTTTGAAGCACCATAGGAAATTCAATTGGGATATCTGATAAACCCATTTGAAATATAGTTTGAAAGCTCTGTCAAGCCCAGTATTTCTTTTAGTAAAAATTAATGACCTCTCTGTGGTCCCATAGAATTAGGCATAGGTATACCATTTTACTAAATTGTATTTTGTTTATTCATATTATTGACTTCTGTTTATATGTATACCTTAGGAAGGAAGGGACCACACCTTATTCATTTAAGAAAATGTGTATAGTTCTTAGTCCACTGCCAGTCCTCTAGGCATTCAAAATTGTTTAGTAGAATAAATAAGAAAGAAAACAAGGAACATGTAGATTCAAGAGTCTTCCATCACTGCGGATAGTGACCGCAGCCATGAAATTAAAATACCCTTGTTCCTTGGAAGAAAGGCTTTGACAAAACTAGACAGAGTACTAAACAGCATAGACATCATTTTGCTGACAAAGGTCTCCATAGTCAAGCTATGGTTTTCCCAGTAGTCATGTACGAATGTGAGACCTGGACCATAGAGAAGGCTGAGCACCAAAGTATTTATGGTTTCAATCTGTGGTGTTGGAGAAGACTCTTGAGAGTCCCTTGGACTGTGAGGAGATAAAACCAGTCAATCCTAAAGGAAATTAACCTTGATTATTCATTGGAAGGACTGATGCTGAAGCTTCAATATTTTGGCCACCTGATGTGTAAAGCTGACTCACTGGAAAAGACCCTCATGCTGAGAAAGATTGAAGGCAGGAGGAGAGGGGGATGACAAAAGGTGAAATGGTTGGATGGCTTCATTGACTCAATGGATATGAGTTTAGGCAATCTCTGGGAGATGGTGATGACAGAGAATCCTGGTGTGCTGTAGTCCATGGGCTTGCAAAGAGTCAGACAAGACTGAACAATAACTAGTAGTTGTAATAGAACCTATGTGGTCAAAGTACTCAAGTAAAACCATATAATTATAAAAGAGCTTCCTTTGGTTGAGCTCTCCCACCCACATATGTATAAGTATAGAGGTGCATTACTGATTTAGTGGAGACTTCCAAATATATATTTATAGCTCTGATCTCTTCCCTGCATTAGCAATAAGCCATACTGCATTCTAAATAGCCCCCTAAGTCAAGACTTTCAGCACTGAATGAATCATGCCTCTCCCTAATCATTCTGTTCTCCTTCCCAAGTCCTGTTTTGGTTCACTGAACCACCATGAAATATATCAGAAAGCTAGCAGTCAACATTTCCTCATAAACATGAATCTGATTCTTCTGTTAAATGTACTTCTTGACCATCTCATAACTGTATACCTCCCTCTGCCCTCACATATTCCTTCTGCTTCTCATTGATTCCAGTTCTCATAATTGATCACTGGAACATTGCTGTAACCCATCAATTTGTCTTCCTTTCCTCTAGTTTTACCTGTGCCCTCAACCTCCCACCATTAGAGAACAGAGTTATCAGTATAGAACACAAATATAATTTTACTTATCTCTTAAAAAATGTTGCAGTGGTTCTCAGTTGCTCAGATGACAAATCACAAACCTCTGTGGCAGGGTGCCTGCTATGTTTTGGTTTCTCTAATTTCATTACTATTTTTTACTCACCTTTCCAACTATACTAACCTAATCACAGCTCAAACACTCCACTGCAATTTTGTACCTCATTAATTTCTCTCTTTGGGAATGCTCGCTCTTCTACTCTGAAGAATTCTTATTTCTTTTTCAAAAACAAGCTTAATTACCATCTCATCTGAATAAACGTTCTCTGACCTCTTCTGATAGAATTGAACACTCTCTTATGCCCTGAATGTACTTCATACCATGTGTATTTTCTGTCATACATTATTGCATTTACATGCCTACCAGAGAGGAGTTTATGCTGTGAATTTTTAGAAAGTAGAGACTATCTTAGTCATCTTTTAGTCAGGCACCAGGTGCAGTGCCTGGCAGATATTGAACATCCAATAAATATTTATCAGCTTCTGCATAGAAGTATGCTGATGACTAGAGATTATTGTTATTTTTAAAATTCAATTCTTATTTGTGACCTTAATATAATGCTTTTAGGGGATAGGTAAAGGGTAGTAATAGACTTTAGTAGTTTAAAGAATTAGAGTGAGATGACTCAGAGTCAGTGACTGTAGTTTAAAAAAATAATAGGATCAAATCTCAAAGGAGTATCAGAGTTCCATGTCCCAAGATATTTTGAACAGGAAAATGTAAAAGAGAGTATGGGCTGTTGGAAAGAAACCGATATAAAAATATATTTGAGTTTTTAGAATATAGCTCTATGTAAGGGGAAATTTGATTATACATGAGGAAGAAAGGATGAAGGTGAAGAAGGAGAGAATTTTGTCTTTTATCTTTTTTAACCACAGCTTAGGGCGTGTGGATCTTGGTTCTCCAACCAGTGATGGAACCTGCATCCCCTGCAATAAAAGCAGAGTTTTAGTCACTGGCCCACCAGGGAAGTCCAGGGCTTTGTCTTATATCTTTGTATTTTGGTTTTTCAGACTATATTATTCAGTGTATTTACATAGAACTGTAATAAAGGAATGAGTTAATATGAGGAAAGGAAGAAAGCATGGGAAAAACATAGAGAAGATATTTTGAGAGTTAAGTTGAAGAACTTTCCTGGTGGGCCAGTAGTCAAGACTCCATCTGCCAATGCAGTGGGCATGGGTTTGATCCTGGCTGGGAAAGATTCCACATGCCAAGGGACAACTAAGCCCTTGCACTGCAACTACTGAGCCCATGCACCTTAGAGCCCATGGGCCACAACAGGAAACCTACCCCAATGGGAAGAGTCGAGAGAGTAGTCCTGCAACTAGAGAGTAGTCCATGCTCCCCGCAACTAGAGAATAGTGCCCTCCCCCCCACAACTAGGGAAAGCCCACACACAGCAATGAAGACTCAGTGCAGCCAAAATAAATATATAAAGAAAATTTAAAGTTTTTTTTAAAAGAGTGGATAAATTGAATAAATTAGTATTTAAGATGAAATGACCAATTAGGTCCAGTTTATCTCAAACTTTTCCATGAAATTTTCAACACAGGTCTTTCCTCATCCTTGTTTTTTAGCACACTTACCATCCATAACCACACTGGGAAACTAATTTATTAATTTGAGGTCAGATTGTAAAAGGCTTTAAATGCTATGATAAGCACTTCAGCTTTAGTCTGTTCTGTAAGGCAGAGCACTTCCTATTCCCTGAGGGTCCTTTTGCAAGTGATGCTTGAGTTGGATTAAGTGTAACTTGCTATTGGAAGTGAGAAAATCTCCAGGAAGATCAATTAAGAAGCAAATACAAGTATCCAAGCAGAAATTGCTACATAGGGACTAATTTATCATGGGAACAAAAAGAAGTATTGATGTGAAATTTATCAGAAGAAAAATAGAAATTGAAGATTATTGCTTGGAGTCTAGACAGGAGGCTTCAGTCAAGTCTAGGAAAAGGAGAGGATGGTACTTTTTGTACCTTGTTATAACCCCCCTTTTGAAAGTCCTTTATTCTACTCTGGAAGGTAGCATAGTGCATATGAAAGGATTTTTAGTTCACAAATGGTTGAGAACAGGCAAACCCGTTTGAAGACTTTAAATGGGCTTCTTAAATAGCTGAGATTTAAGAAGTAAATCTTAAATCTCACAACTTGCCTGCCGACAGTGCTGTTAGGCCATTCATGCATCCATGTTCGGTACTGGAGAGATAATGTGAATTGTGCTCTGGTTTTGAATATGATTGTCTAACTATAAGAGTTCAGTGATTTTACTACATGACAGCTGTTGAACCACTTATTTTCATCATGAAGGAAATTAAACATCTGCCCTCACAGTTGATCATAATCTGTTACTATCCAATTGTTTCTGCCACTGGAACTTATTTATCATAGTTCAGTGGCATTTCTGTGTTTATTTTGCGTTTGTCCTTTCTTGGTTAGAAGTTCTGCTTTTAAATTTTTTATATTCTTATATCATTGCTTCTCTTTCTTTTCATACCTTCTTAACTCATTGACATTAAGGAAAATAATTTACAGATTCAAGAGGCAATTCTTACGAAAAGACCACATGTAGATCAAATAGATTCACTTTTCCTGATTATCTAAAAACAGTTGATGGTGGTAGGCTAATCAAAGCATAAGCTGTGATATAAATCAAGTTTTAAATTTTTTCAAATATAATTTACACAGTTATTTAGCAGTACTTCTTGTCTTAAGAAAATAACTTGCTTTGAAAGACAGATCCTCACAATTTTGTGTCCCCTGCTATTAATGACAGATATAAGATTTCTTTGATATTGGTTGATTAGACACTGGTATTCAAGGGCACTACTGAATGCTTTCAATTTATGCTTTAATACAGTTCAGTTCAGGCAGTTTGTGGTATTCACATGTTTGAGGAAGGAATCACTTTTAAGATGCTATTTCTAGATACAGTGCTTAGTTTTCTTACCCACAAAATATTAACTCTACATGCCCATACTAAGATGAATGATTTTGAAGTCAACTCAAATTATCCAAACCATATGTAAAAGACATCTGTATTTTATGCTGGTCTTTTAAAAGATAAAAATAAAATAAAATCTGTGGAAATCCTTGTGAACACTGACTCAGACAGATGACTTTACATTCAAAATTCCACTTAATGATTTTATTTATAAGGGCTATTCTTAATAACATTCAAGGGAGACGGTCTCTGTTTATAAAAATTACTTTGAAGCATATTATTCTACAAACCTTGAAAAATGGTAACTTAAACCTTTGAGTGACTAAATGATTCTAAAAGCACTGAAAACAAAATTTGCCGATAAAACATGACCAAGAAAATTTTAGATAATCAGGAAGAGTAAAGGATTGCCATTACAGTGCTGTTATTTTTTTCAAGGCTTTTCATTTTTCTTTCCCTTTTACCCCTTACTCTAAACCAACAGATTTATAAGCCATGTACTTGAACAGCAAAAACGATTTGCCATTTGGTAGAATTGGCTGACATTTCATTTTTTCTGGGCAGATTGCAGATTAGTTCGACATTATTTTGCTGGGTTCTGAGCTACATCATTAACATATTGCTTATGACTGAAAGTGAAGTAGTTTCATTTTGTAGCCTAATACCCCACATTTTCTACAAGCAGCAAAAAAGTATGATTTCTCTGAAAATAACTAGGTATTGCTCTAGGGTTGTAAAAGAAAAAAAAAAAAACCAGAATTCTATTAATGTAACAAATGTATCACTAAAATGGTGTGTCAGAGGAGAACGAAAACCTCCATAAAAGCATGATGTGTTTACTGTTGATATCTCTAAATCTTGGCTAGAAATGAGAAAGTTTCATGAAATATTGGGCTTAAACTGAGATTACATCAGTATGGTAGCAATATCGTACTTGTCAACTAAAGGAATATAACTGCCTTGTTGTACCACATGAAAATGAAAATTCACATTTTGAACTAAAGCGTAATTCATTTCCTGTGTGTGTTGGGTAACTTTTTGTTTTTAATGTAAAGAAACTAAGAGCCAGGCAACTGTACTGCAAGATGGCTCTGTTTGGGGAACCTAGGGAATAACAAAGTGCTGATCATTTTTAAATTAAAGTCAAGATCAAATAATTGCCAATGTTATTATTTCAGTTTTCAATATATTTGCTCACATCCCATCTTTCCTCCATTGAATTAACTCTAATATATAAAATAAATAGGGCCACATTGTACAACTGTTGTTGGGTTCTCATCTATGTAAAAGCAATTGTAGTATTATAGTGGCGTATGACATGAATGAGCTAAGGTGGACAGCTGACTTGCTATGATTTTTTTCCCTTTTGTTTCATAATGTTGACATATTTTATGAAGACAGAATATCTTGTTACTGTAAAATACTGCTTTTAAATTCCATATATATGTGTCAGTATACTGTATTGGTGTTTTTCTTTCTGGCTTAACAGATCATTCAATGGGCTGTTCCTGGACTTTTCCATAAAACAGTATCCAACATTATCTGAACTGCTTGTCTTAAGTAAGCTCTTGCTGTCCAGTGAAGTATTCCATGTTGTTTCTTTTCCCCATATATAGAGTTACACTGTTTTCTTTATTGATCTCATACAGAACTACACAAAATGCAAAGATTAATAAGAGAATTACTATTATTAAGGGGTCAAAGCAGGAATAAGAAGCAAGTGACATTGGATAACATTTTGATTGTGGCTAATAGAGGATCAGTGCATGGGTGTTCCTGTCCAATGAAATAAGGCCATCTGGATTCAGTTATTAGTAGAATTAGTTGCCACAGTACCAACCTGAATACTAAAAGCCAAGGGTAATCATCCTTATTGGAAAAATAAGCTTGTATCTTAATGTCAACATGGCACTGCCAAGAAACTTGTACCCTGGAACACAGCTGTCTAGGCTTATCCAATTTTTTGTTCCCCATATTGTGGCTCTATATGTCATTATACAAATGTTTTCTCTGTTTATTAACATAAATTTTAACTTAATTGTCTAATCTATAAGAGTTAGAAAAGGAGAACTTTAAAAATATGGTTGTATAATTGGCTCCAGTTTCATCCATCTCATTAGAACTGCGTCAAACTTATTCTTTTTAAGGGCTGAGTAATACTCCATTGTGTATATGTACCACAGCTTTCTTATCCATTCATCTGCTGATGGACATCTGGGTTGTTTCCATGTCCTGGTGATTATAAACAATGCTGCAATGAACATTGGGGTACATGTGTCTCTTTCAATTCGGGTTTCCTCGATGTGTATGCCCAGCAGTGGGATTGCTGGGTCATAAGGCAGCTCTATTTCTAATGAGATGGATGAAACTGGAGCCGATTATACAGAGTGAAGTAAGCCAGAAAGAAAAACACCAATACAGTATACTGACACATATATATGGAATTTAGAAGACAGTAATGAGGACCCTGTAAGTGAGACAATATAAGAGACACAGAGGTATAGAA
>SJYC01068277.1:0-15281 GCA_006408675.1 Madoqua kirkii | reverse complement strand
AAAAAAAAAATACTGTTTTTACTGACAGTAAGCACCTAAATAAAGTATTGTGTAAATGTTTTGGTCACACATACTTCAGTATTTAAGCAAAACATCAAACCAATTAGTAAGCCATACTTCAGAGATAAAGTATATAGTCTGTTGGATTTTAATACATTTTTCCCCCTAGTTACATTCATGAATTTATTTCTCCCTAGTTGCATGGAAGTGGGGACAAACTACTATAGCTTGAGGGACAAACTATAATTCCATGGTCATCTAAGATAAGTTATACTAATAACCTCTTGTTAATTCCATTTCCCATTTGTTTCATTGACATTTTGAAAAGGTAAAAGAGATTGTTTGTTTGTGAGCTGGCTTTAAAACCCCCCACTTTTTTTCTGATACTGAAAGGTGTTCAGGAATGATGTACATTGCTTCAACACTCTATTCAGGTTGTGCATCCAAGATGACCCGATTTTTGCAGTGCCTTAGATAAAATGCTATTATACTAGGGAAAAAAATATATTCAATTTTCAAGAATGATTTTAGGCACATCAGGCACATCTTTTCATTTTAGCATGCCCATCTTCTTCTAATTCACTCTATATGTAAGGTGTTTACCTTAAGGAGCTCTATACGTTCAATTTTCTCTAGGTACCGAATCCAGCATAGTTGGAGTGGGAGTGCGATAGGAAAGACACCAATGAATAAGAAAAAAACCTTAGAGAAGACATTTATAGAAATTACAGTTCCTTTGATTATAATGATATTTTTCATTATTAGATTTATTCTGATTTATATTATGCTTGAAGATATAATATGCTTTTACTCTGGTTTATTGTCTTTAATGCTTTTGGATAGTTATTTATCAGTCTCTGGGTTATAATCAGATTATTATTATTATGAATATCAAAATTTTTCTTCCATGAAAATTCATCCATGCACATTCATCTAGATTCTTCCAGTGGGTAAAGATTCTTAATTAAAAAGCCAAATTTATTTTAGTTTTAATCAATGCCACATTACTACAATGTAAGTGATTCAGCATTATTGAATTTTATCTTCATAATGAAAAGTAAAAAGATAAAAATTCTAAATACATGCCTTTGGAAATGAGTGGTATGCTGTTGGTCTGTTGTAGAAGTGGATCAAAATACATGGAGGTATCTCCTTTAGGTTCCTGGAGTTTTATTTGGTATATTATTCTGATAGAACTTGAAACAATATCCAAGTAGGCTAGAGAAGTTACAGTACTTCTGAAGCAGATGTGCTTATTCCTGTCGAACACTTTGGCTCCCCACATTTGACCAATTACTGTAGATGACTCAGTGGTAAAGAATCTGCCTGCTAATGCAGGAGATGCAGGTTGGATCCCTGGGTTGGAAAGATCCCCTGGAGAAGGAAATGGCCAACCCACTCTAGTATTCTTGCCTGGGAAATCCCATGGACAGAGGAGCCTGGAGGACTACAGTCCATGGGGTTGCAAAGAGTCAGACATGACTTAGCAACTCAACAATAACAAAGAAATTCAGGTTAAATATGAACATTCTTTTAAGTAAGAACTAAAAAGGAATTTATAATATCTTTTATTTCCATTTGGGGGACAAATCAACAGAGACAGTTTTGTTTTACTTAATGAATATTGGTTCTAGCTAGAGTCCATTGCTATTTCCTCAAAAGCCAGCAAACAAAAACTAAGGGGCATTCTGTGACTTGTTAAGCCTGGAGGACTACAGTCCATGGGGTTGCAAAGAGTCAGACATGACTTAGCAACTCAACAATAACAAAGAAATTCAGGTTAAATATGAACATTCTTTTAAGTAAGAACTAAAAAGGAATTTATAATATCTTTTATTTCCATTTGGGGGACAAATCAACAGAGACAGTTTTGTTTTACTTAATGAATATTGGTTCTAGCTAGAGTCCATTGCTATTTCCTCAAAAGCCAGCAAACAAAAACTAAGGGGCATTCTGTGACTTGTTTTTATGTCACAAAATGATAGTAGTTGTGTTTTTTGTTTGGTTTTGGTTTTTTAAGCAAATCAAGAAGACAGTATTTCAGAGAGTGACAGAGGCAGAAAGCAATGTCTTCTTAGTGATTTCTTTATCTATTTTTCATAATTTGTGGCCAGATGGGCTCTGTGTCTCAGAGAGAGGGTTATCATCTTGGCAAGGTAGAATCGCTTGAGAGGATTTCAAATTGTCCTATAAACTTATTTTAAAACACACTTACTATTTCTCTAGTTTGCTATTTGATTGAAGAAACATGCCTAGAGTCATTCACTGACCTCCACAAATCATCAGTCATGCAGCTGGAGAAGGAACTAAAGACTTTATTTTCAAATGCACTATTTTGCATATGCCACTGCCATTGAACAAAACATTTCAGCAATGCTAGAGGGAATGCCTTACCATGAGCAGTCATTTTAAGCACATGCCTGTCACACTAAGATTTTCCTGAAACCATCTGCATAATATTGTTTCCTTCGTATTTTCTGAAATATAATAGAGATGAAGTGTTCAGGTTTAGACTGACTGCAGTGAAAACTTCAATAAAGGGAACTACTTATTACCATAGAAACAAGAAGATATGCACAAGATCAACAATATTCGAAACCAACAAGACTCTTGATAACAGCACATTATAACCTAGCATCCTTTGCTTACAGAATCATTTCAGTTTGTATTTTTACTGAAAAACATACTAGTGGCTTTTGTTTACAAAACTAGGATTCTCTCAAGATGCTGTGATGCTCAGCTAGATTATTCAGGAAATATCTTATATTCAGAATCGATTAAGCTTAGTGACAGGAACTGGACTCCCAGATGTACAAATAGATAAAGTAAAAATTACATTGATCGGTGTTGTTATTGTGACATTGTATATTATTTGACAATGCTAGAGAATATGCTGGGCTTCCCGGGTATCTCAGTCGTTAAAGAATCCACTTGCAACATAGGAGACAGAGATTTGTAACTTTGGTCAGGAAGATTTCCCCGGAGAAAGAAATGGTAACCCAGTATTCTTGCCTGGGAAATCCGATGGTTAGAGGAGGCTGGTGGACTATAGTACATGGGATCTCAAAAGAGTCAGAGACAATTTAGCAACTAACCAACAGCAGAGAATATGCTATCTCCCTGGCTTAATTTTTCGTATAATTGCAATCATTTTCAGTATTTGTAATATTTTAAAGTTTTCACTAGTCATAATAGAAAATTTTGTGATGAGTAATCCTGGGTTGGGGAGATTCCCTTGAAGGATGTCATGGCAACCCACTCCAGTATTCTTTGCCTGGAAAATCCCATGGACAGAGGGCCTGGCAGGCTACACAGTCCATAGCATCACAGAGTCAGACATGACTGAAATGACTTGGCATTAATATATTTTTGACTTTGTAGACATAATACATTAAGCACATTTAACATTTTTCTTGACAGTCTGGGCTCATAATTAAGACTATTGATTATAGTAATTTACTGTGACCTATAGATATCCTCAGTACATTTTGTTTATTTAGCCCTGCTTGTGTTTACTCTGACCCACTCCAGTGTTCTTGTCTGGAGAATCCCAGGGACTGGGGAGCCTGGTGGGCTGCCATCTATAGGGTCGCACAGAGTCGGGCACAACTGAAGCGACTTAGCAGCAGCAGCAGTGTTTATTCTGAGTTTCCATGTTGGCTTAGCAGGTAAAAAAAATCTGCCTGAGTGCAGGAGACACAAGTTTGATCCTGGGTTGGGGAGACCCCCTGAAGAAGGAAATGGCTACCCACTCCAGTATTTTTGCCTGGAGAATCCCATGGACAGAGGTGCTTGGCACGTTACAATCCATGGGCTCGAAAAGAGTCAGACACGACTATGTGACTAAGCATGAATTCATGCACACGTTTAGTCTAAGTAACTCCAGACTGCTTCTGTGCAACTCTATGTACTGCAGCCTGCTGGCCTCCTCTGTCCATGGGATTCTCCAGGCAAGAATACTAGAGTATTTATCTCTGCAGAGTCTTTATCTCTGAGCACCAGGGGAGCGCCCATTTATTTAGTATTTCCCATCAGTTTGAATATATTAGAAATGTCTGCAGAACAAGAACAAACAAGGTCTGAGTAAACATCTAAGACTTTTCCTATGATTAAAATGTGGGTGTCTTGATGAATGTTGTATAAAATTTATTTCTGCTGTGCAAAGGTCTCTTTTATCAACTTCTAATCCCAGATGAATTTCATATGATTGAGAATGCTGGATGGCTAACTTAATGATAAGTAGAGTTATTATGTTTTGAAAGGTATTAGATACAATATTGCACAAATGAAAAATCGGACATGTAGTAAAAAGAGTTTCAGGGATCATCTAGCAAGTCAATTAAATAATATTGAGTCATTCAACAAATAATCATTACTTAGAAACAGAGACTGAACTGTCACTTCATATTAATGGCTAGATAATTATTAACAGAGACTCTTGAAATTAAAAATGAGAGTTTTTGAAGGGCAATTCACTTGTGTTCTAGAGAATAAATATAACCTTTTACTTTATTTACTTTTCTTATTACACCAAATTGTAATAGCAACAAATATATAAATCTTTGGTGAAATAGGCTCTATATAGAAAAATGCATCCCTGATAGACACATATATTAAATACAAATTATTGCAAATCAACTCAAAATTCTGGAACATGAATAAAGCTATTATGAAAATGAAAGAAAGGAAATAATCTGATTACTTGAAACCTTTTATTTAAAAGTTTTAAAATAACTAAGGAGGAAATTGAAATTCTGCAATGACTATAATTTATCATCTCAGATTAATTACCATAGGGTTTAAATTTAATTCCGGGGTCTTGGCAATAAAGTCATTTGCTTATTAGGAGGGGTAGTAGTAAGTTACAAACAGTCTCCATTTCTTTAAGTAGATTTTTGGTGGTCATCCTCTTCTTTTCCCTAATATGTTATCTCCCAAATACAGTAAGGATTTGTCTCACACTCTGCATTCTAGATGGATGAGTTGCAGAGAAACCCATAAAGAAAAATTCTCAATGTCCTAAGTCATGTCTGTGCATGAAAAATAATAATTTCTTAGCTGTAAGTTTTTCCTCACATCTTAAACACAAGAAATTCTTAGAGCTTTGAATTTCAAAAAGTGGCGGCAACTTTATTTAGAAAATAGTAGTTAATTCCCATGCCTCAGTTTCCTTGCAGTAAATTACAAAATTTTAGCTACATGATCTCTAAAGTTCCTGCCAATGTTAAGATTCATTGAGTCATATTAAAGATTGGAGGATGAGTGTGCATCCATTGATATTTGGCCTTTGGATCTGTTCTACCTGCCAAGAAATATTTATTTTCTTGGCAGCTTGTCATGAAAGGTCAGAGATTCTTGGCATTTTTTTCACCTGATCTTTTAATATTCATTCAAGCATGGCTATTTTCCTGTGGTCAAAATTGTGGTCTGTGAATATGTACACCCTTTTGTAAACTCCATTTTATTGGATTTTGAGTCTATTCTGACAATTTGTATTGGAGCCTAGAAGAAGGTCGGTTGATAGTGCAAGTGTCAAATTAAGAGCTTTTTTAGGAAATGGCAAAGAATTTATGTTTGAAAAGTTATGATACAAATTTATGAGACAGAGTAAATGCCAGGCCTTTCTGACAACTGGAATCATCTAAAAGGAAACTAACTGCCTTGTGTGGCGTGCGTTCCCTATCAGCGGGTGTATTCAAGGAGCATCTGAATGGTTACATAAAGGAGACTGTCAAAACCAGTGAGTGGGAGACTAGATGACCTTGTCTTAAGGTTCTTAATTTTAGTTTTGACTTAAAATTCAATTTAAGTTTCTGTGAGTCCCAAATTAAACATAATTATATTGATCTGGGAATTTTGCTTGAGTAAGGATTCCATGAAGAATTAGACTCAGAACATCTGTCTTTTTCAGCTAATGCATTAGGTAAGTTGTCCTGATATTCTACAGTGATATATTAGAGTCATTAATAAGCCAGGTTTTCAACAGAGAGCTGACTAGCATCAGCAAGAAAAAGAGATTCTTGGGGGATATCTTTGCTTTGCAGAATTGAATGAGGAACTGAAATCAAACCTTGGGCAAAGGTGGAAACCACAGCAGCTCTGCCTGTTTCAAAACTCTTCTGTTCCTGTGTGTCTGTGTTTGGTATTCAAATTTCAAGAGAAAATCGATGGACCTAAATTAAGTTATAACACTCTGTTGTGAATGCAGGGAGTGGGAAGGAGATTGGTAGGTGAAGAGATCCTGGGTACTGTGACTGCCACCCACACCAGAATCAAGATCTAGTAAGAATATTGATTGAAAGTAGTATTTTGAGACAGGGATGTGTTAAAAGTTGCCAAAAGGAAATGAAACCAATTGGTGTCTTTCTGGAGGCTCTGAAGTGCTCTCACATCACAGCCTTGTATGTCTCAATGCAGAAGGGAATTCAGAGAGAGGCAAAGTGATAGATAAGATGTGATTTATTAGAACAGAACGCTTGTAAGGTTCATAAGCAGGCAGCCAAGCACTGCACTACCCTGAGTAGTTAGTAGTTTCCATTTTTATGGAAATGAGGGAAGGGGGAGAGATCTTCTTTGTCTTTCTTGAGTAGACATCCCATTTCCATCATCATTTGCTCTCCCAGGTTGGGCAGGGAAATCTACTTGTCATCACCTGTATGGTCAGGCTGGAGAAGGCGATGGCACCCCACTCCAGTACTCTTGCCTGGAAAATCCCATGGACGGAGGAGCCTGGAGGGCTGCAGTCCATGGGGTCGCTAAGGGTCGGACACCACTGAGTGACTTCACTTTCACTTTCATGCATTGGAGAAGGAAATGGCAACCCACTCCGGTCTTCTTGCCTGGAGAATCCCAGGGACGGGGGAGCCTGATGGGCTGCCATCTAGGGTTGCACAGAGTCGGACACGACTGAAGTGACAGCAGTAGCAGTAGCATATGGTCAGGCCAGGACTATCATAACACTGGAAAAATATTTTCAGGTCTCAGTACAATGAAGGTCTTCCATTCTGAAAAGTCACCTTTCCATAAAAAAATTGTTTGTGTGTGTGTGCCCCCCTGTTTTGGGAATCATTAACCATCTGCCCTTGGTAACACCTTTGGGCAGATTGTAGGCCTTGTTTTCTACTGTGGTTTTATTTTTTGGGGGAGCATTGTGCAAAGAACAGGTCTTAGGGGCCAAAGAACATGCTTTGGGGGTTACTAACTCACTGAGCTCACTGGGCAGAATGTGAGCCTGGGCAGGTGACAGGTCTCATGCCACCATTGTTTCATTGATTAGGGGCTTCTCTTGTGCCTCCGCTACTGCTACTGCTAAGTCGCTTCAGTTGTGTCCGACTCTGTGCGACCCCATAGATGGCAACCCACCAGGCTCCCCCGTCCCTGGGATTCTCCAAGCAAGAACAGTGGAGTGGGCTGCCATTTCCTTCTCCAATGTATGAAAGTGAAAAGTGAAAGTGAAGTTGCTCAGGTTTTATTGCTAAGCAAGCCTGCTTGGTTTTGTGGTTAAACAAACCTGCTTGCTCGCGTAATCATTAACTCAAAGTAGTCTCCCGTGTTTTTATACTTACAGTTTCCTAGTGAGATTAACTATTTAACCAACTATTTTGTCCTTTCATTCTGTCCCTATCAGGAAGGATATGATCTTTATTAAAGAATTTGTTCTTTTTCTGTCTTCCCAGTGACATCCAAGTCTTGAAGTCAAGGATTATGTCTTTGTCACTGTTAAATCCCTAGCTTCTACACCAATTGTTGGGGTGTAGGATTTTGTGTAGTAAATGTTTGTTAAACAAACAAATGAATGCTGTGCTGTGCTTAGTTGCTCAGCTGTGTCTGACTTCTTGCAACCCCATGGACTCCAGCCTACCAGGCTCCTCTGTCCATGGGGGTTTTCCAGGCAAGAATACTGGAGTGGGTTGCTAACTGAATTTAAGTGATATAGCTTAGAAGTTTGCTGGTCTACTCTCAGTAGGTGAAAATAATACAATTTAGCAAACTATTTTCTCAGAGACCCTCAGAGGCTATTATAATATATGTTGACCACATTGGATAGTGAAGGAAGTTCAAGCTTTATTTTCTTCTTCCCTTTTCCTTTTATTTCCTTTTATGTCTTCTTCCTAGCTCTTTTCCTTTCTCCTCCCTCCCTCCCTCCCTCTTCTCTTCTTTCTTGCTTTCTTCTAATATATATATTCATTGTATAGTCTTCTAATATATATTCATTGTATAGTTACATATCATAAAGACAATGTAAATTTTTTCTCTTTATTAACAAAATCTAATTATACATAATAATATCTGAAATATAGCTGTTCTGTTTGTATTATTTTAATAGTTGAACACAGCAGATGGACTATAGGAGTCTTTGCCAAAAAGTCTTCGATTCTAAGGTGTTTTTACTGTTTCCCTTGTTTCTAAGGAAACTGTAATAATCAAGCCTCACATCTACTTTTTTTAAGCTTTGATGAAATCCAGTTCAAACGTAGATGTAATCATAGTTTATAATGAGCTTTGGGAGATTTTCCTTGTAAATTTGAAGAATAAAAGAATCATAAGAGAATTTCAAATGCTGTTAACGAGGCTGGAATAATTGTTGAAATCAGAAAAATAACTATCTTAAAATAAATTGCATATTTATAGTATTCATTGTATCCATGTTTGAATAAATATTACTGGCAACTTAGAGTTCTTTGCATTTTACAGGCATATAATCTGTATAAATGCTTCCATATCAGCAACAAACATACCTAAAGAACAGTCACCTTAGCACGAAGATTGTGTTTGATGTACAGAATCTAGAAGAAGCAGTAGCATCTTGCTTTAAAACACATTTCTTTCTGTCAGCAAATGTACACAAAAGATAATGGTTTATACTATTTCAAGTATTATGCATAAATTCAAAGCATTTACAAGTCAGCCATTTTTAGACCTTATTTGCAAATAGCCATTTGGGATCATGAGGCATTTGAAGTGTTTTTAATAGTTACATTGTTGTACAATAACTATTAAGAGTATAAATGACCTTAAGACTCGAGCACAAAATTAAGTAAACTATGAAACATTAATGTCTTCACATAAAATGAAAATTTAGTGATATCAAGAATGCTGCATTAATAATTATACTCCTGTTTTATTTTTAAAATATCATCAGTGGCTGTTTGATTTATAGATTGTCATATGTTAAGGTAACTACTGATTTATTCAAAATCCATTGTTATAGGAAGGGTAAGAAAATACAAATAATCATTGGGATGATACCGTCCATTAAAGAAGTTAAGCTACACAAGAAAAAACTGTATTATATGGAGAATTGGATTATCTTCTGATTATCCTATGGAATATATGTTTAGAAATTGGTAAGCTCAGAGCCATTTGAAAAAACAAGCAGACAGAAAACAAACTCCAAAAATGATAGATTTTCTGCTCACCTGGAATAAATCAATTCTTTAAGTGCAAAGAAGAACATCCAATGCAGGCAAAAATCAATGACTCCATGAGGAATGCTTCTTGTTGGATTAATCTAATTTTCTTTTGTGCCAGAGTGACAGACTTAGTAAACCCACCTAAAGTCAAAGTATCAGTGTAACTTGATACAGTGAGGCTTTTCTTCTGTTCTGAAATATTCCCAATTAACAACCTGGAAAACATAAACTTTTCTACCAATATTCGAAAGAATGGCAATAGTTTTGGCCAATGGGAACATTTCAAATAAAACCTATCAGAACAATCATCTAATATAATCTAAATATGATCTCAACAACACCACCATCAAAACAATAAAGTGTAACTGACATTTATTCAGCCTTTATCATATTCCAGATGTTATTTATTCTATGGTGTTTGCATATATTAATTCAATTATTCTATTCAAGAAGCTGCATCAGGTGCTATTTAAAGTCAGGAACTCCAGAGTCTGGATTCATACTCTAGCTTTACCACTTAACCTGTGGCCTTGGGTCAATTATATCACTCTCTGTGCCTAGGATTCCTTGTGTGTGTGTGTGCATGCGTGTGTGCGCACCTGCGCATGTATGCTCAATTAGTTGTGTCCAGCTCTTTGTGACCCTATGGAATGTAGCCTTCCAGACTCGTCTGTCCATATGATTCCCAGGCAAGAATTGTAGATAACCTGTGGCCTTGGGTCAATTATATCACTCTCTGTGCCTAGGATTCCTTGTGTGTGTGTGTGCATGCGTGTGTGCGCACCTGCGCATGTATGCTCAATTAGTTGTGTCCAGCTCTTTGTGACCCTATGGAATGTAGCCTTCCAGACTCGTCTGTCCATATGATTCCCCAGGCAAGAATTGTAGATAATAATCTTTAGTCTTTAGAGTTGCTGTAAGCATTGGGTAAGCTATCGTTCTTAAAATAAACAATGGCTGATCCTCAGCCATGCTACAAGCATTGTTAATTAAATAAAAGAGTAACCCAAACAGAATAATGCTTAGTAAGGAGTTAGTGAAAATACTGCTTTTCATGATGAGTTCCAAACAATACTCAAGATAGAAAATGACTGAGTAAGCAGAGTATAATATAGCAAAAGAGTGCTGTGATCTCAGTGGGACATTTGTGGAGCATATGTCAAGAACACAGTGCTGTAATTATTTAAAATAAACAGACACTAGGTTGTGTTGATGGAAAAGTGTCAAAACAGCCTTGACACTGGGTTAAGTGCTTTCACCTTTTTTTGGTGTATTGTAACCAATTTAGTTTTCTCACCTCCCTCCTTCTCTTCTTCCCTTTTCTTTTATTTTAAAAAATAATTTGGAGAAAAATGAGATTGCCTGGGAAAGACAACAGCAATGTCTTTATTTTTGAAGAATATGCTGGAGAAAATTAATAGAGTTTGGACTCTCTGAATAGGATATCTTGTACTCTAAACAGAAGTTTAAAGCTTTCCTGTTGCATGTCCTTACTGATGACAAAGCAGGATGGGCTCTGCCTTTTGATTCACTGAACTTCCATGTTTGTGTTCCACTGAACAGGGCTTGCACTGCACCCTGGGAAAGGAACACTTTTATCCTGCCTTGGAAGTAAAGTGTGTGTAACTCAGTTTGTTGCACCCTGTAAGACCTGCACCATTGTTGAGGATCCTGTATGAATCACAACTGAAGTGCTTCACTGTATAATATCTGCTCTGTTATTATTTTATTTTGTATTCATGCTTGTGATATATTTCCCTCTTTTGATGTGCTATGGATTTTTTTTCCCAAAGCAACTAGCCTTGTTTGGCCTCCTCTATACCATGCTCTGTGCTTTTATACATTGCAAATAATTTAATCCTTAAACTGGATCTTTGATATAGCTATCATGCTGCTCATGGTTTGGTTGGTGAAATAGGTTCAGAAAAGTTATCCTGCTCCAGACTTTCCAAGGCAGCAGTGGAGCTGAAGTTCAAACCCTGGCTTTCTCACTGTACAGTCTGGACATTTCTTCCAAACCTGTTGAGTTGCACTCAGGGGTAAGTATCAAAAAGTGCCTCCAAATAGAGAGTGTTCATTGTTGTCACTAAATCGTGTCCAACTGACTCTTTGAGACTTCCTTGTCCTTCTCGATCTCCTAGAATTTGTTCAAACTCATGTCTGTTGAGCCAGTGATGCCATCCAACCATCTCATCCTCTGTCACATTCTTCTCCTGCTGTCAGTCTTTCCTAGCATCAGGGTCTTTTCTAATGAATCAGCTCTTCACATCAGGTGGTCAAAGTATTGGAGCTTCAGCTTCAACATCAATTCATAGAGGATTTGTTTGCTCTTTTTTAGGAAAAAAAAAAAAAAGGCCACCCTAGGGTAGATCCCACAGAGGTTTCCTATTTTTCTAGGTAATTTGTTCAAAGCTAAATTAACATTTATTTCTTTGCTTTTCCTTCCACTTGAAGATTTTCGCCTCTTGAATTTTTTAAGTAGGACACCTTTTCAAATTGTTTCTTAATTTAGATGATAATTTCTGTATTCTGTCTTGGAATATTTAGCTATGTCACTGGGGAGATATTCACAGATGACTGGCCTTTCTCCTGACTAATCAGGTTAGTGCTGCTCTGATCTCCTACAGAGACTCTGATGTATCATCTCACAAAACAAAGCCAAGCAGTGCTTCCTGCATGTTGTCATTTGAGTCTCTAAGGGCCTATAGGCCATTTGCATTTTTTTTTCAGTTGGAGTAGCCTAAGTGGCTTACTTTAGAACAGATTTCTTGAAAGTTTATTGTTTTCTCTTTTAAAATCTATGTATATATTTTACTTTACTTAATAATGCAGAGATTTTTGTTGAAATATAAAAATAATGTGTTCCTCAAGCCTTCCAGGAAATGTGCCTAACCAGGTCTGTGGACCATGGTTATCCTGCAGATACATGTGTCACAAAACAAGGCTGAATGCGCTAGGGGTAGAAGTACCCCATTCAGAAATACAGACCTTAAGAAGAGCTCTGTTTCATCTCAGAAGCTGCACACCTGAATTATGGAAGCCTTCTGAGAGCACATGACACTGAACAATTATAAAACGTGTGTGTGCATCTTTGTACTCCATGGACACTTGGTTCAATTTTGGAGGATATGGAAAAATAGACCATGAGTTTGTTATATAAATATAGAGCTAATATGTATAATAGTCTTTCATAAAGCAATTTTTTTTTTACTTGGACAAGATTTTCATTTGGGTTTAATTTAAGATAGTATAACCATAATTATATCGCTCAGTTCTTAAGCGAGAAACCTTGAAGTGTTTCTCAGACCTCTAAAGATTTCTTTAGAATTTATATTAAGTGTTCCTTTCTATCATTAACCTGATTATATATCTGCAGTTTTTACTCCTTTTCCTCTCCTTTCCTATTTTCATGAGATCAGAATTCTTGTATATCTATACCACCCTTTAATTCTCAATGTTATTTTCTGAATTAATTTCTCCAGCTTTCTCATTTTACTGTATCTGACGCCCCATCCATCTCTCTCATGCTGCTGAATCAAGCAAAACCTCTACCTTATTTAAATGTATTTCACATACTTTTCATGGTTATTCAGTTCTGGATTGTAGGCTCAGAAGTCACAGATTACTTCCATTCACTTATCCTATGAACAAGAAGGATATCACACTATGATAATAATAAACATGAGAAAAATCTTATATGGAATAAGCATCACATCATTAAAAACAATTATATAAAATAATGCAATTTCCTCAAATAACAATCAGAAAATAACATGATAAACATTTGTCTTAAACGAAATTTACTTACTTTACCTGTTACATAATAATCACCTCTAATAATTAACATCATACTTTAAGAAATGTTGATGTTTTATGTTGGTATTTTGTTTAGGAATTTTTTCATTATCTTTACTCATAGTTTTTCTTTTCTACTAATTGTTAAAGTTCTCAAAAGATCTTCTCCTTCATGTACTGAGAAGGATTATAGTACAGCAATTAAGGGCAAAGACTGGAGACAAACTAAAGGTATAAAATCCTGATTTCACCACTTATCAGCTGTGAAACCTTCAGGAAATCATATAATCTTTCTGTGCCCTACTTCAGAGGATGATAATAGTCTCCTTGCACAGGATTGTTATGTGGATTAAATAAATGATATATGGTAAAGAATTTAGAACAGTGCCTGACTCATTATACCTGCTTCATGCGTTTTAATTAATATCATTCAGGGATATTAATTTGTTATCTCCTGAGTTATACTTAACAATTCCATGGCATCTTTTTCATACCTTGTGGCTTTTCTGTTTTTAACTCTCATCAATTTTTGCATCTCTAGCTCATGTCTTACTTATGAAATAAACATCTCTACTATGATATTTCCAATTTTCTCCTGTAATGTGTGAAATTATTGAAAGCAGAGGGAGAGCTGAGTATTCTAATTATCCTCTCCAAATTGCATTTATTAGTTTGTGGTATGTATTGCCTACTAGCAATTTCTTTCACCATCTCCATCATCTTGATCATGATCATCATTTCATCATAACTAACATTTACTGAATGCTTAGGACCTGCCAGGAACTAATGTAAGTACTTTACACTTATTGAATTATTGAATCTTCATAAGAGTCCCAGGAGGTAGGTAATATTATCCTTAGTTATAGATACAGAAATATTGTAGTGGTGTCATCATTTCTCCTGCTTCTTTTTTATCTCTGCATTGCCTCAGAGAACTGCTACAGCTAAAACACCCTCTTGTTGGTGATCCATTCTCCCTTCCCTGCTTTGAACCCTTGCTGCTGCTGCTGCTAGGTCACTTCAATCGTGTCCGACTCTGTGTGACCCCATAGATGGCAGCCCACCAGGCTCCCCTGTCCCTGGGATTCTCCAGGCAAGAACACTGGAGTGGGTTGCCATTTCCTTCTCCAGTGCATGGAAGTGAAAAGTGAAAGTGAAATCGCTTAGTCATGTCTGACTCTTAGCCACCCCATGGACCGCAGGCTCCTCCATCCATGGGATTTTCCAAGTGAGAGTACTGGAGTGGGGTGCCATTGCCTTCTCCAGCTTTGAACCCTTATAAGATGACAAATGACCACTGAGTGGATGATGTGTTTCTCATTTCTCTTATAACAGTTTTAAGGATTCATTAAGGGAACATTAAACTGAAAGGAGAATGGATCAGTTCAGTTCAGTCATTCAGTCATGTCCAACTCTTTGCAACCCCATGAATTACAGCACGCCAGGCCTCCCTGTCCATCGCCAACTCCTGGAGTTCACTCAGATTCATGTCCATAGAGTCAGTGGTGCCATCCAGCCATCTCATCTTCTGTCATCCCCTTCTCCTCCTGCCCCCAATCCCTCCCAGCATCAAAGTCTTTTCCAATGAGTCAGCTCTTCACATAAGGTGGCCAAAGTACTGGAGCTTCAGCTTCAGCATCATTCCTTCCAAAGAAATCCCAGGGTTGATCTCCTTCAGAATGGACTGGTTGGATCTCCTTGCAGTCCAAAGGATTCTCAAGAGTCTTCTCCAACACCACAGATCAAAAGCATCAATTCTTCAGCACTCAGCCTTCTTCACAGTCCAACTCTCACATCCATACATGACCACAGGAAAAACCATAGCCTTGGCTAGACGGACCTTAGTTGGCAAAGTAATGTCTCTGCTTTTGAATATGCTATCTAGGTTGGTCATAACTTTTCTTCCAAGGAGTAAGCGTCTTTTAATCTCGTGGCTGCAGTCACCATCTGCAGTGATTTTGGAGCCCCCCCAAAATAAAGTCTGACACCATTTCCACTGTTTCCTCATTTATTTCCCATGAAGTGATGGGACCGGATGCCATGATCTTCGTTTTTTGAATGTTGAGCTTTAAG
>SJYC01068271.1:0-12113 GCA_006408675.1 Madoqua kirkii | reverse complement strand
GTACTCCTTTTCCTATTTGGAACCAGTCTGTTGTTCCATGTCCAGTTCTAACTGTTGCTTCCTGACCTGCATACAGATTTCTCAAGAGGCAGGTCAGGTGGTCTGGTATTCCCATCTCTTTCAGAATTTTCCACAGTTTATTGTGATCCACACAGTGAACTCTAAATATTTTGATGGTAATAGTGATAAATCACTTTACAAATTCTTTATACCTAGATTCTTGTTCGTTCACATTCTATTTTACTTCAAACTTCTACCTTCTCTCAGCATATTTTAATAACTCATAAATTATTTTTTACCTCAAAAATGTTATTTTCAGTCCATCCTATAAAATAGATGCCAGGTTAATATTCATAAACGCAACCCTTTCACTATCTTTCTCAGAAGACTTCAGGGACTCTATTGTGTTCTCCATTTCCATCAAATCAACAGTGGCATTGTTTTTTTATTGCTTAATTGTTTTATGTTTTCCACTTATAACATATATTTTCTTCATCAATCTCACAGTTGAACAAGTGAAATAACCTTCTGTTTTCATGATCTTACTCTCCAGAATCATCTTAAGTCCAATTATAATGCTGCCATCTTTAGAGAGTTCCTGAATTTTCTAAGTAGTACTCATATCTGCTTTAACTTCTTACACTTAAACTATTTACACTTCAAATGATCTTCCCTCCAGAACTATAATAATCAACAGTGGCATTGTTTTTTTATTGCTTAATTGTTTTATGTTTTCCACTTATAACATATATTTTCTTCATCAATCTCACAGTTGAACAAGTGAAATAACCTTCTGTTTTCATGATCTTACTCTCCAGAATCATCTTAAGTCCAATTATAATGCTGCCATCTTTAGAGAGTTCCTGAATTTTCTAAGTAGTACTCATATCTGCTTTAACTTCTTACACTTAAACTATTTACACTTCAAATGATCTTCCCTCCAGAACTATAAAGAGATTGCTTCTGTTGCATTTGTCACAATTTAGAAACAAAGTTGGTAGAGATACCCAGAGATATTTTGCGGAAGAGCGTGATACATTCTTTTCATAATATTTACTTATTGAACATCACCATTCTTTTGTTCAACTCAATATTTAACTGTGAAGCATACACTTTATCTTTTACAGGTAAAAACTCTTATGCTTCTTTTGCAATTGTAAAGAAATCTGGGCAAATTTTACAGAATATACATCCTCTATCTTAGTAAACCAAAAAAGAAGTACTTTTGTGTCTATCATTTTCTTGTCATATTAGTGAAACTACACATATATGTTAATTTTTTCTTTTCAGACTATTTTATGTCATTTTTCTTTTGATTTTTTAGCTCTTGGTACTGTATTGTGAGGCATGTTTCTGTTCATCTGATAAGCAGTTTGGCAGAAAAAAGTACTAATGCTAAGGTTATCTACATGTAGAAGTAGAGTTTCTTTGAGGAAAACCTTTCTCAAGAGTAGGAGAAAGTGGAAGTAGTATATTCCTCTAAAATGAATGTGGCTAGTTTCCCTTCTCTATATTAGAGGGAAAAGTAGCTCATCAGATTGTAAATTAAGAAGTAAATAAATTTACTAATTGGTATTAAGTGTCTTTGAGTTACTTTGAATCCAAGAGGTACCTAACTTGCAGTCTCTGTTTCTTAAACACATGTTGCATAATGGTATTTCTATGCTATTTATAGCTACTATGTTCAATGAAAAGCTTTAAACAAGCATATTTACTAAAATATGCTTTTGTGGTACACAGCCTACTGTTACTTGTACTTGTTAGTTTCTGTTTTACTTACATGTAAGGCTAGGTTTAAACCAAATATATAAAGGTTTGCTTGTTCTTGGCCAACTTCTACTGTCCATTTTTATGTCATTTGGTCATTTGACCTATGTTCCACTTCTACTATGTGTATAAGAGACAGATGTTCAATGAAAAGCTTTAAACAAGCATATTTACTAAAATATGCTTTTGTGGTACACAGCCTACTGTTACTTGTACTTGTTAGTTTCTGTTTTACTTACATGTAAGGCTAGGTTTAAACCAAATATATAAAGGTTTGCTTGTTCTTGGCCAACTTCTACTGTCCATTTTTATGTCATTTGGTCATTTGACCTATGTTCCACTTCTACATGGATACTGCTTTTCACTATTTACTAAAAAATACTGATTGTAGCAGTAAATCCTGGTTTGAGCTCAGACTGCTTTTATGACAGTTCCTTCTTCTATGTACTTTACTAAACTATCCTTTATGACAAAGGCTCCACCTGTTACCTTTATTACACAGAAGTCTTAGCATTACATGTGTTTTAAAGGAGATGCTTAATAAAGGTTATTTGAAGGTATAAATGATGCTACTAAGAATGTTAATCTTTTGGAACTTTTAGAGTGCAATACAAATGCCACCCATAAAATTTATTACTATAACCTTGTGATCATTTCTATCATTCTTAGAAATGGTTAAAATTTTCCCTTAGGGCATTTTTGTTTAAGAGATTGCTTTCAATTATTTAGAATTACTTTTAAAGATTTGTTTATTGTTCTGATAACAAGCCCATAAATTCACATATGAAAGTCCATAGAAAACACTGTAGCATAAAACTACATTATTCTATAGCAATGAAATTCCTTATACATCAAATGTGCTCTTTCTCAAAATGAAAATTAATTTTCCTGGAATTCTGTCTTTCAACAGACTCTTATAGAGCTGGAGTAGGAGGTAATTACAAAGACAAGGGCCCTCAATGGAAAAGGCCTTGCTTTGACAGCCCTGATATTCATAACTGTTACTAGCTATGAGTACATACCAGTGAAGGAAAAGCTTTTCTAATGTGAAATGAACATACATTCTGCATAATATCCATAGCTTTGTTGTTTCTGAGCCTTTTGTAATAGATCTAGCTGACATCAAATTTAGCTTCTCAAATAGTTTTAATTTTTCCTTTAAAAAATATACATTTTTGCATTGGTGGAAATTATTTTAAAAGATATTTAAATCATATAAATTAAAGTAAGAGAAAAATAATACTGAATAAAATGCTTAAAACTTCATAATAAGATGATTTTTAAGAAGCTGCCTCTTAATGTTATAAATAAAGCTTTCCAAATAGTTAAGTAGATATTTAACTTTATGATTCAAATGGAATTGCATTCCAAAGTTTATTTTATGGATGCTACCTTGAAATATATATGGCAAGTAATAGCCTTAGTAAATTCATAAAATACAAATGACATAGAACTGATTAGCTTAACATTATTGCTGAATGCTTTTAAATGCATTTAGTGTGTTTATTGTCTGCTTTGGAGAAGGCAGTGGCACCCTACTCCAGTACTCTTTCCTGGAAAATCCCATGGACGGAGGAGCCTGGTAGGCTACAGTCCATGGAGTCACTAAGAGTTGGACAGGACTGAGCGACTTCACTTTCACTTTTTACTTTCATGCACTGGAGAAGGAAATGGCAACCCACTCCAGTGTTCTTGCCTGGAGAATCCCAGGGACGGGGGAGCCTGGTGGGCTGCCCTCTATGGGGTCACACAGAGTCGGACATGACTAAAGTGACTTAGCAGCAGCAGCAGCAGCAGCAGCAGCAGCAGCATTGTCTGCTTGCAATGCAGGAGATAGAGGAGATGCGGGTTCCATCCCTGGGTTGGGAAGATACCCTGGAGGAGGAAATGGCAACCCACTCCAGTATTCTAGCTTGAAAAATCCCTTGGACAGAGGAACCTGGCGAGCTATACTCCAAAGTGTTGCAGAGTCGGACACAACTGAGCAACTAAACACATACAGGCATAGAGTGTTTATAGATGATACAGTGATACATATCTGCAATGATATAATCTTTATACGTACCATCTTACTCTATCCCATATTGTTACCCAAATAATAGTTGGAATATTCCAGTAAATTCTTAATATTCTTGTGTATGCTGACATTTCTGTCCAAAGAATCATCAAATATTTATGTGTTTAAACAAAAGACACTGCTTCTCTTTAAAAAGTGTTAGAATAAATCTTCAACTATATCCATTCAGAAGGAATAATTCTAGAAAGATGAGTAAATTCTTAGATAACTAAGATTAAGCCCATAAGCCTGGGTATACTTATTTTAAATATCCTTGTTGGAAAGTTTTTTGAATTACTTTCTTTCTTTGAGCTTGAGGCAAGCATTTCTTCTTGATTCAGAATAATCTTCATGAATTTTATTGGAAGTAATAAAACTTCAGGTATAGGTAGTGATACAGATAGAGTAGAAAATGTAGCCAAATGGATCCAATGCCTGAGACTTGTAGAAACAGCTTAATTATGTTCTTCCTCAGTCATTGAATATAGTGTAGTGATTCAGAACAGAGTCCTTTGAAACACATAGATTTGAGTTTGAATCTGAGACTTTCACTTCCACAATCTGTTGTGGTTTAAGAAAGCTTATTTCACCTCTGCAGAATTTGGTTTTCTGAATGGTAATCTTAGAGTAATAATATCAACTTCATAAAGTAGGCATAAGGAATAAATGAGATGATCTGTATAAATCGCTTAAACTCACTTACTGGTATGTGATAAATACTAGACAAACTATGATGTTCTGTAAATAGCAATGTGAGATTTAGGGAAGGACAGGTCAGAATAAATGAAGATGGAAAGTTACACTTGGATGCTTGAGAGTCTGCTATTGTCTTTTTCTTATTTTCTGCTGTCACTTACTGTCTTACTTTGAAAGTCTTTTATCCATTTTGAGTTGATTCTTCCTTGTGTAAAATAGGGGCCCAGTTTCATTCTTTTGCATGTGTATCCAGTTTTCTCAGCACCATTTGTTGAAGAGGCTGTACTTTTCCCTTTGTGTGTTATTGACTCCTTTATTATAAATTAATTGACCAAATATGTGTAGATTCATTACTGGGATCTCTGTTCTATTGCATTAATCTATATATCTGTTTTTATGCAGATATCATACTGTTTTGATTAGTAAAGCTTTGTATTAGAAATCAAGAGGCTGAAATGCCTCTAGCTTTGTTCTTCTTTCCTATAATTGCTTTGGCTATTCAAGGTCTTTTATGGTTTCATATTCATTTTAAGACTGTTTTTTCTATTTCCATGAAAAATGCCTTTGGAATTTTAATGAAGATGCTTTGAATTTGTCCAGTGCTTTGAAATATCAACCTTTCAACAATATTAATTCTTTCAATTCATGAGTATAGAATATCTTTCCATTTTATTTGTCTTCAGATTATTTTATGAATGTCTTATACTTTTCAGTGTAAAGATCTTTCACCTCTTGGATTAATTTCTAAGTATTTTATTCTTTTGATGCAATTTTAAACAGGATTGTTTTCCTAATTTCCCCTCCTTATAGTTTGTTGTTAGTATATACAAGTGCAACTGATGTTTGTATATTAATCTTGTATCTCGAAGCTTTCCTGTGTTTGTTTATTAGTCCTAACAGTTTTTTGGTGGCATCTTTAAGACTTTCTGCATATAACATCATGATGTGCAAACAGTAAGTTTTACTTCTTCCTTTCCAGTTTGGTTTCCTTTTATTTTATTTAATTTGTTTTTTGTCTGATTTCTATAACTAGGACTTCTAATACTATATTGAATAAAAATGGCAAGAATATCCTGTCTTATTCCTGATCTCAGAGGAAATGCTTTCAGTGTTTCACTGTTGAGTCTAATGTTAGCTGTGGGCTTGCATATATACCCTTTATGACTTGAAATACATTCCCTCTATACCAAGTTTGTTGAGAGTTTTTAGCATGAAAAATGTTGAATTTTGTCAAGTGTTTTTTCTGTCTCTATTGAGATAATTATATTATCTTTCATTTTGCTAATGTGGTGTGTCACAGTGGTTTGTATATTTTGAACTGTCCTTGCATCCCTGGAATCATTTTGTATGATTCTTTTAATGTACAGTTGTACTAGTTTGCTTATATTCTGCTGAGGATTTTTGTATCTATGTTCATCAGGAATAGTGACTTGTAATTTTCTCTTTGACTCGACTCATTGGAAAAGACTCTGATGCTGGGAGAGATTGGGGGCAGGAGGAGAAGGGGACAACAGAAGATGGGATGGCTGGATGGCATCACCAACTTGATGGACAAGAGTTTGGGTGAACTCCAGGAGTTGGTGATTGATGGGGAGGCCTGGTGTGCTGCAGTTCATGGGGTCGCAAAGAGTCAGACACAACTGAGCGACTAAACTGAACTGAGCTGATTTTCTCTTATCTGATTTTGGCATGGGGGTACTGTAGGACTTGTAAAATTAGTTTAGGAATTTCGCACCTCTTATATTTTTTGGAAGAGTTTGGAAGAGCTTGAAAGAGCTTGAAGACTGGCATTCATTCTTCTTTAAATGTTGGGTAGAGTTCACCAGGAAAGCCATCTATTTCTGGACTTTTCTTCAATGAGAGGTTTTGGTTACTGATTAAATCTCCTTACTAACAACTGGTGTGTTCAGGTGTTGTATTTTCTTGCAATTCAGGCTTAATAAATTGTATATCTCTAAGAATTTATCAGCTTCTCTAGGTTGTCCAATTTATTGGCATATAATTGTTTATATTGGACTTCCCTGGTGGTTCAGCTGGTAAAGAATCTGCCTGAAATGCAGGAGACCTGGGTTTGATTCCTGTGTTGGAAAGATCCAGTGGTGAAGGGAAGGTCTACCCACTCCAATATTCTGGCCTGGAGAATTCCATGATTATTTATATTAGTCTCTTACAATCCTTTGTATTTGTGTGGTATCAATTGTAATGTCTCCTTATTAATTTTTAAAAAACGTGAGTCCTCTTTTTTTTTCTTTTCTTGGATAGTATAGCAAATGGTTTGTTCAATGATTTTACTTTTCTTGTTTTTAGCTCTGGAAATATATGTTTCTTCCCCCGCCGCCTACCAACACTCTCTCTTCTACCATAACGAGTTTGAAACCATTCTGATATCCATAGTTTTAATGTAGCCAATATTTTACTTTAAATGTTCATAATATAATGTGGCACAAACATTTTAAACATTACCATTAAACTGAAGCTGAATTCATTTTATGATTAAATAGTAGAATAGAAGATGCCATATGAGGAGGTCAAGGTTAGTTTTGTTTTTTTGCTTAGACTTAAAATCTCATATAGATATGTGTTCGCTTTAGAGTCACTCAAGCATAAATGAAGGTCAAGATTCTATTCAATGCAATTCAGAATTTATTGCAAGATGTTGTCTGTCACAAAGAACCGGTGTTATTTTCTACTGTAGCAACTGTGTCATTTTACTTGGCGTCAGTTTCTTCTTTTAGAATCATTTAAGTTAGATGATTAATGTGTGGTGGTGGTGCTCCTCTGGTAACGGTGGTGGAAGTCTTGTCTACTAAAGGATTATGGCATGAAGACAGTGAGAAGACCTCAAAATTTTTTCTAATCCTCTTCTGTAGAACATGTGTACATTTTAAACTTGATGGGAACAAAGACAGTTCAAGGAAGCAAAGGTAACTATTGAAAGAATTTACGATTCTGAAAATGTATATTCCTCTTTGATAATTGTGGTGAGAATCAGCTCTAGTACTCATTCTGTTCCATGATCCATTTCTTTTCCTTTTAGAATATTTCTATCATTTTTCACTCACACATGAGTAAATTGCAGACTTAGTTATACTTATTTCTAATCTCTAGAGCTTAGCACTGTGCCTGGTACATTATGACATAATGTGTGATAACCTTGTGGTGGAGGTATTTTTGCCAAACCTGACTTCTATATTTTATATATTTATCTTTTTTCAGGGTGTTCATTTATTATAGATCACCTTAAACTTTGTGGGACATGACAAAAATTCAAATAACATTTCAAGACAAATAAACAGCATTTATCAAATTTAAATTGAGAATTAGGAAACAACAAAAGCTAAGGAATGTCCTGCCTCCTGCTTTGGTAGAGTTTATAAGGTGGCTCTAGAAGAATGTCCTTTAAGTTATAAAAGTATTTTGCCAATAAAGTTAAACTCTTATTGGACTCTGTGGTTAGTTTCTTCCCCTAAAGAAAGTCGTGTAACTTACAGGTAGTTCTCATCATGCTGTTTGTTTCTCTGTAATACATTGGAATTTTTAGTTTGTACTGTGAAAGGAGTTTAGATTTTGATTATTCCTGTTATTAAGATTATATATAAAACTATCATAGAACATAAATTGAAAGGGAATATTGTTTTGGGGGGAAAATAATAGATGTTATGGAAACCACTTATTAAAAAAATAAAGGGATAATAAAAAGTAACTGCAGTTTTAATAACAGCAAAGATGTGTTTTAAATCCAATTGGGGCAACTATGGTATGAATAAGCTGTTAAAATATATGTATATTTCTGATAAGTTCTAGCATAAGAGTGTTACCTCTTTATTTTGTTAAGAAGGAAAAGAAAGCATGTAAGTAACGAGTTCCATGCTAAATTTTTAGACAGAAACATTACGCAGTGGCAGAAGAATGAAGAATTGGAAAGTAGGCAATGTGTGCCTGAAGTGCTTCACTGTCACTGTTAAACCTTAATCACCGTATTTTAGCAGTGCCTAGTTCCATGGCAGTACAGGGCTTCTGTAAAAATAATAAAGCACACTGCTAGTGTCATGCTATAAAACCTGGTTTCCTGTATGTTTTAGTGGAGAAAAATGTGAATCTAGAAAGCCAACTTTAAATTAAAAAATTATAATTTAAGATGTAATTGTATATCAGATGATCATATTAAATATTATCATTTTTTGAAACAGCTACTAAATTAGCTAACATAAGAATTTCAGATATGCCATTTAGAATATGTTTATCTTTAACAGACAGTTCCTATATTAATTTTTTGAAAATGCTGTACTTTATTATATGCTGGGGGAAATAAGATTGAAATGAATACCTCTGTTATATGAAGAATTGACATTTCAAAGACAAATATGTTGTTGTCATTAGTTAATATTATCACACAATTTATTCATATTTTAGATAATTTTATTATTTCTTATATGCAATATATGTTATAATATTTTTATTATTTTCAAAGATGAGAGAGAAGAAAGAAATTGTCCCTAAGCCTTAACCAATTCAGTTCAGTTCAGTCACTCAGTCATGTCTGACTCTTTGTCCACCCCATGAACTGCAGCATGCCAGGCCTCCCTGTCCATCACCAACTCCTGAAGTTCACCCAAACTCTTGTCCATCGAGTCGGTGAGGCCATCCAGCCATCTCATCCTCTGTCATCCCCTTTTCCTCCTGCCCCAAATCTCTCCCAGCATTAGAGTCTTTTCCAATGAGTCAACGCTTTGCATGAGGTGTTTTAAGTATTGGAGTTTCAGCTTTAGCATCAGTCCTTCCAAAGAACACCCAGGACTGATTTCCTTTAGGATGGACAGGTTGGATCTCCTTGCAGTCCAAAAGACTCTCAAGAGTCCTCTCTAACACCACAGTTCAAAAGCAATCAATTAAGTTCTCTCATTATAGATGGTGACAACACAATATTATACTAGGTAATCTTAGGTTAATTACACACAGTATATATGTGTGTAATAATTTTCTAAGTTTTTTCTTAGCAGACCAGGCTTTTAATTAAATACAAGTAAAAAAATTAAATATCTAAGAAAGTTTCAATTAAATAAAAGAAAATAAATGTATACATTAGTATAAAATTTAAATGATCATACTATAAGTCCATAAGCTGTATATTATTTCCATTCAGGAATTTTGGTGCATTTGGAAAGTAACCATTCCATATTAGTAAATAGGTCTTTATTTTGTTGGTAATTTGAGAAGAAACATACCAGTATGTGACTTTTTTTTCTTCCTTTTGGTTGGTTTGCTTTTAGTCAAATCATGATTTCATGTGGAAAATATAAACAGTATCCTGTTTTTTAATTCCATTAATTGAACATATTTCTGAGGCTCTCTCAAAGACACAGTAATTTTGTTTCTGTTTTTATTAAAACCATTAAGCTCTGGCTTTATAATCGTCACACAGTAAAGTAAGAGATTGATTATGGGCTTTTGCAGCTGGCCACATTTTGCATTATATTGTCTTAAATTAACATCTGTCCTTTCATTATCATTTTCATTTCATGCCATCACTTGGCATTAAAGGCTCCTTTTCTGTGTGACCTATATCAGAATTTCTACCTTCTCTGCTTTCAATCTAGAGATTTGTCTGGAAAGGCTAACTAATAAACAGTTGTTATTCTGCTAAACAACCAGAGTAATTGAATCTAAAATTTGTGCTTTAGTAGGGCAAATTACAGTATAATAAACATGGGTGGTTTGTTGAGCATGTCAAATATCCACACATGCTCTCCAAGGTGCTCAGTTACCACTGATAAGGAATTAAAAAACATCTCTCTTTGTACTGGTAATGCCAGTAGGCATTGGCAGGGTTGACAAGGGAATCACTAATTCTAGGGAGTACTTCAAACCATGCTTCTTGCTCTAAATTTTGTGAACCTGAAGGAACTTGTAATCTGTATGAAATCTTCAGTTATTGCTGTAATCATGGTTGCATTTGTAATATTTATGCAGTGATAATTGTTAAGACATCTAAACCTGATATTCTGCTAGGATCAGTATGAATTATAATTAATCACCATTTTTGCCTTCTTTTTTGCCCAGAGGAATTATTTATCTTGGGTAAGTATGCTTCACTCCTGGTGTTTGTGTGTAGGAAATTGACATGTTTATCAAGATTTTTATATTTATCTCCAGGGTGATACACATTGGGCAAATACCTGTCATGTAATGCACAGAAATTAATTTTTACGTTAACTTCCCTAGTAGCTCAGATAGTAAAGAATCTGCCTGCAATTCAGGAGACCTCGGTTTGATCCCTGGGTCAGGAATATCCCCTGAAGAATGCAATGTCAACCCACTCCAGTATTCTTGCCTGGAGAATCCCATGGACAGAGGAGCCTGATGAGCTGTAGTCCATGGGGTCTCCAGAGTGTCAGACACCACTGAGCGACTAACACTCTCACTTTCTAATGCTAAATTAATCTCTTTTGCTATTTTCCTACCAGGACATAAAAGAAATATAAGGTATTTAAGAAAACTAGCATTGATATATTATTTTACTGTGCAAATGAGGAGGATTGCTGCCTAATATAGAGTGTGTGCGATATCACTTCAGTCGTGTCTGACTCTTCCCAGTCCTAAGGACTGTAGCCCACAGGCTCCTCTGTGCCTGGAATCCTCCAGGCAAGAATACTGAAGTGGGTTGTGATGCCTTCCACCACTGGATCTCTCCCACCCAGGAATCGAACTTGCATCTCCTGCAGCTCCTACATTGCAGATGGCTTCTTTATTCTGAGTCACCTGGGAAGCCCTCATATTTAGAGTACCTGAACTTAAAATTTTTGGCAACTTTTTTGTTTGTAAGTTTGGCTTTTATCTAAGAGTTTTGTTGGGCAAGTATAGTACTAGAGAGTCACAAATAAGAGTCAATTAAAAAAAAAAATCTCCTTCTGCTATATAAAGAAAAAACTACATTCTATAAATATACAATGAACCCATCTTGTTTTTATATCTGGCAGTTTAATCAGCTTGTTTTTAGAAGCAAATGATGAAAATTTTAGCCTTGCTTAAGAAATGTCTTTACAATGATGTTTTGGATTAGAATATAGGTATTTTAAAGATGTCATTAAAAATCAACTAATAGGTTGCTGATTAGATTTTGTTTGCTTGGTTACATATGGATAAAAAAAATGAGGGTAAATGTAACTTTGCATCTGACTCAAGGAGTTCTTAAAGGAAGCTATTTAATTGGCTGTTTTGCACTCTAAAGAAATAGCTTTAATTAAATTGATGTATTTAGTTTTATCAGTTCAGTTCAGTCGCTCATTCGTGTCCGACTCTTCGCGACCCCATGAATTGCAGCACGCCGGGCCTCCCTGCTCATTATCATCTTTTGGAGTTCACTCAGACTCACGTCCATCGAGTCCGTGATGCCATCCAGCCATCTCACCTTGGTCGTCCCCTTCTCCTCCCACCCCCAATCCCTCCCAGCATCAGAGTCTTTTCCAATGAGTCAACTCTTCCCATGAGGTGGCCAAAGTACTGGAGTTTCAGCTTTAGCATCATTCCTTCCAAAGAAATCCCAGGGCTGATCTCCTTCAGAATGGACTGGTTGGATCTCCTTGCAGTCCAAGGG
>SJYC01068270.1:0-29422 GCA_006408675.1 Madoqua kirkii | reverse complement strand
GTGTCCCTTGAACAGCAAGGAGATCAAGCCAGTCAATCTTAAAGGAAATCAACCCTGAATATTCATTGGAAGGACTAATGCTGAATCTGAAGCTCCAATACTTTGGCCACCTGATGAGAAGAACCAACTCACTGGAAAAGACCCTGATGCTGGGAAAGACTGAAGGCAGAAGAGAAGGGAACAGAGGATGTGATAGTTGGAAGGCATCACCAATTCAATGGGTATGAGTTTAAGCAAACTCCAGGAGATGGACAAGGAAGGCTAGCACACTTCTGTGCATAGGTTCACAAGGAGTTGGGTACAACTAAGTGACTGAGCAATGAACAACAATCACGCTAGCTTCTGCAAGGTGCCCAATGACAGATGAGGAAAACAAAGCACATAGAATTTAGATGCCTGCAGTTTAACTGCATTTTCTACACTGTAAATGGCAGGAGTCGTCATTTGAACCTGTGTGATCTGGCTTCAAAATTGCTCTTACCCATTATTTTATTTTGTATCTCAATGGATATAATCCATATGTTGCCTGATACACAGTTATAGTCAATAAATATTCACTGAATGTGAATGCGCCATATCAGTAAGAATTCCGTTCCAAAACTAGAAATAACTCTTCATCAAGTAACTTTTAAGCAGTTTGGAAAAACATCCAAGAAGCCAAAAGTGAATTTTCACATGGGGAAGGTGGGAAGGCCAAGTAGGTAATTTAGCCCAGTTACAGGTAGAGTGGCCACAGCTGTTCTCTTTCTGCTCCCTGCCATCTCTAAGATTACCAAGCGAAATTCACCAGCTTCTGAAGCAGTCCAAACACAGAAACAGATACTTAACACCAATTTTTTTGTTCAAATGCCCCATATGCCAGACTCTGATTAGCTCTTTTGGCATCAGTACATAAACCAATCCATGATGGTTTGGTTTCTGGCTTATCATGTTCTATAATAGAGCACAGACTCAAACAAAATGAAATACTACAGTGCCAAACCTATTCTGGGGATTTCCCTGGTGGCTCGGAGGGTAAAGCATCTGCTTGCATTGCGGGAGACCAGGGTTCAGTCCCTGGGTCAGGAAGATCCCCTGGAGAAGAAAATGGAAACCCACTCGAGTATTGTTGCCTGGAAAATCCCATGGACAGAGAAGCCTGGTAGGCTACAGTCCATGAGGTCACAAAGAGACACAACTGAGCACTCACACATGCCCTGCTTCAGTATAACATGTACAGTGCTGTCTGGCATTGAGTACCGAGCAAATTGGGTGCTCCAGGCAGAGAGTGTAAATGGCCCCATCCATGTGGTAGACAGAAAATGATAAATAACTTTCAAGCAAAAAGGATAAATCTGTTTTTTTTGTTTGTTTGTTTTCTAATAATATCAAGGTGGGAGAAAAGACACCTAAAGCAATAACAATGTGAGTTGCTGTGATATTGCAGTGAGGGTTTTAGAGTTGGGGTTTAAGTCATTAGCGCTAATGCTAGACCCTAACAATCAGATACTTGGGTTTTAAGTCACAATCTGGAATAGAAAACAATGGATCAGGTCAGTTCATGAATTTAAAACAGATCTCTGCATAAAGCTAAACTCTGAAAGGGCTAAATCTTCCATAGACTAGGAACTAAAATTTCTACCTGTGCAATCACAGAAAAATGTAGGAGACAGCTTTGTCCAAGGCTCTAAATGGAAAACAAAAGAAAATGGGAAAAAGAAAGCATTTTTAAAAATAAGAAATCAAAGCCCAAAGGTTGTCTCATATAGGACGTGATAAACAAATTTCACTCTCTTCATGGTGCAGGAATTTTGACCTGGACATTATATCCTAAAAATTGACCTGATGATGAAATCCTTTGGATATCTGGTAGAATCAAATGCAAATGCAAAACTACTCTGATGGAAGACTTCCAGCCCAGTTGCTGTATACAGTGCCCCACTTGTGAAAAAACCCCTATCATGATGAGCTCTGTGACTCTTACCACCATTATAAAAATCATCCACTTTGAGTGACAGAAATTATAACAAATAGGAGCATCAGCATCCATGAGAACTTGAGATAAAACAACAATCTGAAAAGGACCATAAAATATCCATTAAATTCAGTTCAGTTCAGTCTCTCAGTCGTGTCTGAAGCTTTACGACCCCATGAATCGCAGCACGCCAGGCCTCCCTGTCCATCACCAACTTCCAGAGTTCACTCAGACTCACGTCCATCGAGTCGGTGATGCCATCCAGCCATCTCATCCTTTGTTGTCCCCTTCTACTCCTGCCTCCAATCTCTCCCAGCATCAGAGTCTTTTCCAATGAGTCAAATCTTCGCATGAGGTGGCCAGAGTACTGGAGTTTCAGCTTTAGCATCATTCCTTCCAAAGAACACCCAGGGCTGATCTCCTTCAGAATGGACTGGTTGGATCCTTTTGCAGTCCAAGGGACTCTCGAGTCTTCTCCAGCACCACAGTTCAAAAGCATCAATTCTTCAGTGCTCAGCTTTCTTCACAGTCCAACTCTCACATCCATACATGACCACTGGAAAACCATAGCCTTGACTAGACGGACCTTTGTTGGGAAAGTAATGTCTCTGCTTTTCAATATGCTGTCTATGTTGGTCATAACTTTCCTTCCAAGGAGTAAGCGTCATGGCTGCAGTCACCATCTGCAGTGATTTTCGAGCCCCTCAAAATAAAGTCTGACACTGTTTCCAGTGTTTCCCCATCTATTTCCCATGAAGTGATGGGACCAGATGCCATGATCTTTGTTTTCTGAATGTTGAGCTTTAAGCCAACTTTTTCAATCTTCTCTTTCACTTTCATCAAGAGGCTTTTTAGCTCCTCTTCACTTTCTGCCATAAGGGTGGTGTCATCTGCATATCTGAGGTTATTGATATTTTCTTGGCTTATCTCCATAAAATATAAGCAAAATGATACAAAACTCTGTGTGTTTTATTTACCTTTGTGTCGTCAGTGTTGAAGATAATTCTAGAATTTGCTGGATGGGTTATTATGTTTAAAACAAGGAGATTGAAAGAAAAGCACAGTTATTAACAATAATTTTTTTTAAATGAGGAGAAAACAAAAAGTTAACAGGCAAAGTGGAAAAAAACAAAGCCGCACTTTCTGGAAATGAAAATTATACATGTTAAAATTTAAAGACATAGGAGATGGGTATAGGGAAAATTAGACAAAACCATGCTCAAGAGGAAATATCTGAGGATAATTCCTCAAATGAGGCACAAGTGAAAAAGAGACAGAAAATATGGAAGAGTAAGAGATATGGAGAATGAAATGATACAGTCTATCAATCTGAAATAACATTTCCAGAAGGAGTTGATAGAATAAGGAAGAGATAATTAAGGAGCTAATGACTGACTGATTTTGAGTTAATAAAATATATGAATCCCCAGGTTGAAATCCACAGAATTCTGATCAGATTACATACAAATAAATCCATTTTTAGACTTAATGAACAAATGAATTAGAATTAGTTGGACAACAGAGATTTTCAAAGTGCTGAGAATAAATAATGGTCAGACTGGAATTTTAATTCAAAATTGCTATTGGAACAGTTAACAGAACAATATAAATAAAATATAAGACAGGTATAAGGGTATTGTTAGGGGGAAGACCTGTGCATAGACATTCTCAAGTTTTTGTTTAATGGAACAGAGTAGAAATTTCCTTAACTTACTATTTTGTTAGGGTAAAATATGCATACAACTTAAAATAGAAGGGCTTCCCCGGTGGCTCAGCTGAAAGAATCCACATACAGTGCAGAAGACCTGGGTTTAATTCCTGGATTGAGAAGATCCCATGGAGACTGGAACAGCTACCAACTCCAGTATTCTGGCCTGAAGAATTCCATGGACTACTATCTGTGGGCATGCAAAGAATTGGACACAACTGAGCAACTTCCACTAAAATAAAAGAGTAATTAGATTGTAAATAGGTACAACTTTGAAATTAGTCGATGAATGTAATTCATTAAATTATGAGTTTAAAAAATTGATTAAAAAATTGATCAGGCCATTGGTAAGAAAAAATATATAGAAAAAAATATAAATTAAAAGAGAGTCTAAGCAGAAAATGCTGTGTATGTAAGCCTGAAAGTCAGGGAAAGCAGTTACGTTTGGAGCTGTAAATAGTTCTCAGTGGCTGAAAAGGAGGTTGTTTGGGGTACACAGTTGGAAAAGGATTAGGGTGTAAGGCAAAATGAGGTTAGAAAGCTGATCAGGAGTCATAAAGATCATCATGTGTGTGTGCTTTGTCACTTAGTCATTATCTGACTCTTTGCAATCCCATGGAGTGTAGCCTGCGAGGCTCCTCTGTTCATAGGTATTCTCCAGGCAAGTGTGTTGGAGTGGGTTGCTGTGCCCTCCTCCAGGGGATCTTCCCAACCCAGGGGTTGAACCCAGGTCTCCCGCATTGCAGGCAGATTCTATACTGACTGAGCCACCAGGGAAGCCCAAAGATCATCATATTCCATTTCAAAAGCCACATGAGTTTTTTTTTTTAATGTAAGTGAAGCCACCAGCTTCATGTGCATTGAAAGAGCAACCCTGCTGTGTGCAGCAACATGGATGGACTTTGAGAGTATTTTGCTAAGAGAGAAAAGTCAAAGAGGGAAAGATAAGCACTGTGTGATATTACATAAATGTGGCATATAAAAAACCTGAATTCATAGAAACAGTGTAGAATGGTGGTTATCAGAGGCTACAGTATGGAGAATTATGGAGATTCTGGTTAAACCACAGCAGTTCCCAACATCTTGGCACCAGGAATCTGTTACATGGAAGACAATATTTCCACAGATGGGGGTGGAGGGATGGTCTGGGGATGATTTGATTACATTACATTTATTATGTACTTTATTTCTATTACTGTTACATCAGCTCCACCTCAGTTCATCAGGCATTAGATCCTGGAGGTTGGGGACCCTTGGATTAAAGGGTACAAACTTGCAGCTTGCATTAATAAATATTAGTAAAAAGTTAATGGAGATCTAATGTACAGCATGATGATTATAGTCAACGTATTATATACTTCAAAGTTGCCAAGAGAGTACATCTGAAATTTTCTTACCACAAAAAAGAAACTATGATTATCTGACATGATAAAGGTGTTAGCTAAAACTTCAGCTATAAACATATTGCAATAAATAAAGGAATTAAATCAACAGCATTGTACATTTCAGACTTACATAATGTTACATGTCCATTATATGTCAACTAAAAAGATCATTCTTGCCACAGTAAATAATCCTTGGAAAAGAGAGACTGGAAGCAAGAATACCAATTAGCTGAGGGGAAACAAAAATATCCTGATGTTAAGGTGGTAGCAGTGGGACCAAAGGCAGTTACAGGCTGGAGAAACAAAGCTGAAGAATTGACATAATGCAGAAAATGAAGTGAGTGGTAAAGAAGGGGGAGACATAACAGGTGGAACCAAGGCTTTTGGTTTGACTCTTATAGTGAAGATTCACTAAGACACCAATCAGGTAATTAGGACTTAATGGCTGCTAACTTGTCAGAAATTTGTGAGGCCATGTTGGGAACATTTATACTCCAGGAACTGGCACAAAGTATGTTCAGGGTTGGTATTTTCAAGTATCTGACTGAGATTTGGATGTTAGTTCTAGAGGTACTGATAAGACATCCAAATAAAGGTGTTTGGTAGATAGCAGATTAAAGGTATGTTGGAGACAGAGATTTCAGATTCAGATCTTGTGGATAACTGAATTATTTATTTACTAACTGAATTTGTTTACATATTTGAAAAGAATAGTCACAATAACCTGGACCATGATAACTTGTTAATATTTTTAGTGCTTCAGAAAGATAGACTGATTTTTCCTTGGCTTTGAAACATATGAAAAAGTGAAAGTGTTAGTTATCCAGTCACTCTGTGACCTCATTGATTTAACCCACCAGGCTTCTCTGTCTATGGAATTCTCCAGGCAACAATACTGGAGTGGGATGTCATTCCCTTCTCCAGGGGATCTTCCTGACCCAGGGATCAAACCTAGGTCTCCTTTGCAGGTAGATTTTTTTTTTTAAACCATCTGATCCACTAGTGAAGCCCTATCTAGAACTAAATGTATTTATCTGTCTATAGAATATACTCAGGATGCATTTGGGCATAATTCTTTATTTTTAAAATACAGTATATTTGAAAAAAAGTAAAAAACTGTCATTTATTTTTCATTAGTTTGTGCTGCTTCTTATTCATTTAACAAATTCTTATCGTATCAAGTAAACTTGAAATAGACTATACTAGTTATTAGCATATTATCTATCAGCTCCAAATCCACCTCCCTCACCTCCTCATTTTGTGATACTGAAGCTGGACCCTATAAACATTTCTCCTTTGTCAAGGTAATTCAGTGTTGCTGCTGCTGTTGCTGCTAAGTCGCTTCAGTAGTGTCTGACTCTGTGCAACCCCATAAATGGCAGCCCACCAGGCTCCCCCGTCCTTGGGATTCTTTAGGCAAGAACACTGGAGTAGGTTGCCATTTCCTTCTCCAGTGAATGAAAGTGAAAAGTGAAAGTGAAGTCGTTCAGTTGTGTCCGACTCTTCATGACCCCATGGACTGCAGCCCACCAGGCTCCTCCGTCCATGGGATTTTCCAGGCAAGAGTACTGGAGTGGGGTGCCATCGCCTTTTCCGAACTCAGTGTTAGATTTTGTCAATAGAGGACACTGGGGAATACTATAAGAGCACAGGAAAGAGCGTATCCATTTTTTAAAAAATTGAAATATAGTTAATTTTCAATACTGTTATTTTGGGGTGTACAGCAAAGTGAATTGGTTATATTTATATATGTTGAAATATATGTTGAATTTTTTCCATTACAAATGATTACAAGATATTGAATATAGTTCCTATGCTACATAGTAAATCCATAGTGTTTATTTTACATATGGTAGTGTATATTTGTTATCCCATACTCCTAATTGATCCCTCCTTCCTTCCTCTTCGATAACTAAATTTGTGTTTTATGTCTGTGAGCCTGTTTCTGCTTTGTAAACATGTTCATTTGTACTGTTTTTTAGAGTACATATGTGTCATATCACGATATTTGTCTTTCTGACTTATTTCACTAAGTATGGTATTCTGTAAGTCTATCTGTGTTGTTGCAAATGGCATCATTTCGTTCCTTTTTATGGGGGAGTAATATGTGCCACATCTTCACTATCCATTTGTCTGTCGATGGGCACTTTTAGGTTGCTTCCATGTCTTGGCTATTTTAAATGATGCTGCAGTGACAATTGTGCTTCATGTATCCTTTCAAGTTAGAGTTTTCATCTTTTTCAGATATATACCCAGGAGTGGGATTGCTGCATCATATGGTAACTCTATGTTTAGTTTTTAAAGGAACATCTTACTGCTTTCCATAGTGAATATACAAATTTACAACAATAGTATGGGATATTTCCCTTTTCTCCACACCCTCTCTAGCATCTCTTGTTTGTAGATATTTTTGATGATGGTTATTATGATTGGTGTGAGGTGATAACTCATTGTAGTTTTGATTTGCATTTCTCTAGCAATCAGTGATGTTAAGTATCTTTTCCATGTATCTGGGGACCATCTGTATGTCTTCTTTGGAGAAAAGTCTATTTAGATCTTTTCTTTCTGTTTCTGATATGATGCTTCTTAGCACGCATGTGGGGATAGGCCTGCAGGAACCCAACACTACTGGCCCTTCAGTGAGTTCTTCCCCTCAATTTTTGGAGAATTTCTCCAGCACCCCAGTGGTTGTGGGTTGTCTCTACTCTATGCCACCCAGCAGGTAAATTTTGTGTACCAGCTCTGGCCCACAGTGCTCAAGGGAACTCTGATGTCATCCCAGATTGATTAAAAAATTGAAATATAGTTAATTTGCAATACTGTTATTTTGGGGTGTACAGCAAAGTGAATTGGTTATATTTATATATGTTGAAATATATGTTGAATTTTTTCCATTACAAATGATTACAAGATATTGAATATAGTTCCTATGCTACATAGTAAATCCATAGTGTTTATTTTACATATGGTAGTGTATATTTGTTATCCCATACTCCTAATTGATCCCTCCTTCCTTCCTCTTCGATAACTAAATTTGTGTTTTATGTCTGTGAGCCTGTTTCTGCTTTGTAAACATGTTCATTTGTACTGTTTTTTAGAGTACATATGTGTCATATCACGATATTTGTCTTTCTGACTTATTTCACTAAGTATGGTATTCTGTAAGTCTATCTGTGTTGTTGCAAATGGCATCATTTCGTTCCTTTTATGGGGGAGTAATATGTGCCACATCTTCACTATCCATTTGTCTGTCGATGGGCACTTTTAGGTTGCTTCCATGTCTTGGCTATTTTAAATGATGCTGCAGTGACAATTGTGCTTCATGTATCCTTTCAAGTTAGAGTTTTCATCTTTTTCAGATATATACCCAGGAGTGGGATTGCTGCATCATATGGTAACTCTATGTTTAGTTTTTAAAGGAACATCTTACTGCTTTCCATAGTGAATATACAAATTTACAACAATAGTATGGGATATTTCCCTTTTCTCCACACCCTCTCTAGCATCTCTTGTTTGTAGATATTTTTGATGATGGTTATTATGATTGGTGTGAGGTGATAACTCATTGTAGTTTTGATTTGCATTTCTCTAGCAATCAGTGATGTTAAGTATCTTTTCCATGTATCTGGGGACCATCTGTATGTCTTCTTTGGAGAAAAGTCTATTTAGATCTTTTCTTTCTGTTTCTGATATGATGCTTCTTAGCACGCATGTGGGGATAGGCCTGCAGGAACCCAACACTACTGGCCCTTCAGTGAGTTCTTCCCCTCAATTTTTGGAGAATTTCTCCAGCACCCCAGTGGTTGTGGGTTGTCTCTACTCTATGCCACCCTGCAGGTAAATTTTGTGTACCAGCTCTGGCCCACAGTGCTCAAGGGAACTCTGATGTCATCCCAGATTGTGGCTTTCAATGAGCCAGCTCCGAGCTAGGATACCCCAGGCAGACCTTTCCTGAAAGTCTGAATATCAGTCTTGTGGTAAGGGAATGGAAGAGCTTACAATGCGGCCCCTTCTTTAGATTTTCTCAATTAGCCCTAGAGGTAGAACTTTCCCCCTAAATTTTTTATTTGTGAAGCTTTCAGAAAGTTGATTTTCTAAGGAGGTGTGCTTTGGGGGAAGGACTCATCAGCAGAGGCAGTTACTGGGAAGGCTAGTAGACAACCTTTCCAGCAACCAAGGGAATAAGTCCTTTAGTCTTGAAAGTCTTGAAAAGGAATATAGAAATTACAAGCAGAATTGGTAATACATATATTTTTTTGGGTTTCTTAGACAAAAACTGTATCATCCATCTCTCTTTAGCAGGAATGACCCTGCTTTGTAGCGTTGTCCATCAATAAATTTGTAGAACTGAAGCAAAATCATATGCATGATCCTGGGATAGTGGATATAAAGAGAAGATTAAGACATGGGATCAGTTTTTAATGACAATTAGTGTCAGACTGGGAGACCAAAATATAAGTTTTAAAAGGAAGCAGTATAAGTGAAAAGAAAATGTAAGTAACAGTTTGATGCAACAGCAGAACAGATGCCACAAGGAATTATATTACATGATTAATCGCCAAATGAGCCACATTAAATCTTTGCTGGAACAAATAAAAATAAATTACCAAATTAATGATATAGACAATTATTGCTATAGGAGTTTAGTTGGAGTGGAAAGTTAGGAAAACTGAGTGGTTGGAGGTAAGGTTGAAAGGCCTATAAATAAGGAATTTAAACTGTTTCTTCCAGGATCCTAGAAATGTTTGAAGGTGTTGACAGAAGTATTGTGAGGAACTTAGTGAGAAATTGGGCTGGCAGTAGTGTAGTAGCTTAAAGTAGGAGACTGGGGAATGGTAGGCCACTAATAGGCAATTTTCAAAGTCTAGACTCAGGTGACAGAGGTGAAATGGAAATGGAAGCAGCTTTCTTTATTGGAACTTCCTAATTCTCTGCTCCATGTTGATTTTTCCTTCTCATCTGCGCCAGGCCTTATTGCTCAACACATTTTGGTCTCTGATAATTTGCTGTAAAGTACTCATCATAACAACCATAATTGAAATTTATTCATATTTTACAGAGTGCTTTCAATACTCATCTGACTCTTCCAAGAATATTATGAGGTGGGCAGGACAGGAAATTTTTTCACTGTTTTTACATATGAAAAGTAAAGTCCAGTTGCTTAATATTATTACTCTTTTCTTATAACACTATAAACTTCTTCAAGCTACAAAGCTCATTTCTATCCTAGGATAGTGTCTTGAATATGAAAACCGTCAACAGATTTTAGTGGGAAGAATGGGAACTCATACTTGAGGTACTACGATCTCATAAAATTAGGTATTATAGAATATGCTGCCAAGAGATGACTCCAAGTAATATTAAAGTTGACTTTTTTTCATTTTTTACTTCCGAATGAGCAAGGTTTAGTCTTTGAATAGATGACAGCTTCATATGTTACTGCAGGTATAATATCACATTTGGGAAACCTTTTTTTCTCATGCTGTAGGAAAATATTACAGAAAACACAGATGGAATGTTCTATATAAGTATTTCTCTAAAATGAATACAGCCCTCTCCTAAGAAAAATATATCTATATTTCTATATACTCTCATCTCAGGGAGGTAAGGCTTATATGTAAGAGTAAAATTAACATGGGAGCATATATTAACTCATAATTTCTGATAATCATAATAGATGATTTTCTAAATTTAGTAAGTTACTTCCCAGGTGGTGCTAGTGGTAAAGAACCCACCTGCCAATACAGGAGACATAAGAGACATGAGTTTGATCCCTGGTTCGGGAAGATTCCCTGGAGGACATTGCAGTCCACTCCTGTATTCTTGGGTAGAGAATCCCCATGGACAGAGAAGCCTGGCAGGCTACAGTCTATAGGATAGCAAAGAGTCAGACATGACTGAATCAAATTAACACACAAAGTACTTTTTAAAAGATACCTTGAGAAGAAAACAATTAGATAACAATTTAGTAATAACAATAGAGGCAGCATGAAAGCGTGGAAACAAGCACTGGAATGAGCTTTGATGTTCTACCTTTACCAGTTATTTATTTCATAGCAGCATGAGAAAGTCAAACAGTGATAGAGTAGATGATTTCTGAATTTCTTTAAGATATTAAATATATTTTTCAGTTATTGTTTAATGTATAGCTGATACTAGTGACACACAATAAGAAAGATATTTGTCCTCCTGGATCTTTTATACTGATATTGTGTATTTGGCTGATTTGTTGGATTACAGCTTGAAGTGGACAGAGTTTGTGCTTACAATAAAGCATTATTTATTTCAAAAAAAGAAAAAGCAGAACATGAAAACTGGCCTGAGGCTGGGAAGTATAGCATATGTTTGAGGAAAAGTTAGCAGTGTATTTTACTTGGGTACTGGTAGCAATTTTAGAAGGTCTCAGAAACCATGTCAGAAAAGAATTTCAGTAAAGACACAACAAAATCCACTACCGAGGAGATCTTGAGGAAGAAAACAGAAAATTGATTATCAGTTAGTCCTTGGTGTCTTCCGAGTAAAATTCAGTGGAGTAGCAAGGCAAAGCCAGATTTAAGAAATTTACAGTGTAGGTGGGTGGTAATAAAGTATAGGCAGTGGCATATGGGTTATGTTTAAAGAAATATTTGTAGTTTAGAAACATGGGTCAAGGAAAATAGGGTGGTGAGTTATAGAATGGCAGGAACATTTTTATGTTTTTTTGAAGGGAAAATAGAAAATATCGGTAGACAAAGAAGCATATGAGAATGGATTTGGGCAACATAACGATGTCTGGAAGCTAAGTCAGGGCAAACTTGGGTGGTTAAGCTTGAGGAAAATAGAAGTGAAAAAAAGCGGAAGGTGAAGATGCAGAGAAAGTATTGTTTGAACATCAACAGACTTTTCAAAATCAGGAAAAGTTTGAAATAGTTACTTTAGAGAACATGATGGGGAGATAAAAACAAGGAAACAAAAGGGAAAAAAAGAAGAAAAGTCAAGAGAATGAGAAGATAATCTACAGATGGAAAATATTTGCAAAAGGCACATCTGAGAGAGAACTGCTTTCCAAAACATACAAAGAACTGATATATATCTTAAAAATAAGCAGGCAACCAAACTTTAAGGACCACTCCAGTGTGCTTGCCTGGAGAATCCCAGGGACAGAGGAAGCCTGGTGGGCTGCTGTCTCTGGAGCTGCACAGAGTCGGACATGAGTGAAGCGACTTAGCAACAGCAGCAGCAGAGACCTTAAGAGGCACTTCACCAAATAAAACATACAGATAACAAGGATGAAAAAAAATCTGCCACATAACTTGCATTGGGGAAATTCAAATTAAAATAACAGTACAATACCATAACCCTCCTATTAGAATGGCCAAAATCCAGAACACCAGACCATCAAGTGCTGATAAGGATGTGGAGCAATAGTAACTCTCATTCAGTGCTAGTGGAAATGCAGAATGGAGCAATCGTTTTGGAAGACAGTTGAGTGGCTTCTTTCAAAACTACATATAGTCTTACCACATGATCCAGTAATCATATTCTTTGGTATGTACTTAAAAAAACGGAGACCTTGTGTCGACACAAAAGCCTGCACACACATACTTATAGCAGCTTTATTTGTAATTGTCAAAACTTGGAAGCAATGAAGATGTCCTTTTAGTAGTGGAATGGATAAACTGTGGTGCATCTGGATGATAAAATATTATTCAGGGTTAGAAAAAAAAAAGATCTACCAAGCCATGTAATAACATGGAGGAAACTTAAATGTCTATTAACCAAATGATGAGAGTCAGTCTGAAAAGGCTACATACTGTATCATTTCAATTACATGATATTCTGGAAAGGGCAAAACTGTGTAAAAGATTACTGATTGTGAGGGGTTATTGGGAGGGGTGGGGTAGCAGGGATAGATAAGGATAGAGGACACTTAGGGCAGCAAAAATATTCTGTATGATGCAATAATGATGGATCCATGTCATTATAATTTGTCCAAACCCATAGAATGTATACTACCAAAAGTTATTTCCAATGTAAACGATACATACATGCTCAGTCACTTCAGTCATGTCTTCAGGGACTCTTTGAGACCCTATGGACTGTAGCCTTTCAGGCTCCTCTGTCTATGGAATTCTCCAGGCAGTAATACAGTAGATTGCCATTCCCTTCTCCAGGGGATCTTCCTGACCCAGGGATCAAACCTGGGTTGCCTGCATTGCAGGCGAATTCCTTACCACTGAGCCACCAGGGAAGCCCCAATGTAAATTATGGATTCTGAAAAATTATGCTGTGTCAATGTAGGCTCATCAAGTGTAAACACACACACACACACACACACACACACACACACCACTCTGGTGAGGGATGTTGATAATAGAGGAGGCTATGCATATGTGGGGATAGGGGGGATAACTGGACCTTCCTTTCAATGTTGCTATGAACTAGAACTGCTCTGAAAATAGCCTTTAAATATAGGGAAAAATAATAATGATTGACACTCAGTAAATGTTCTCTAATAGGCAAGAGGTTTGGAGAGTGATACCTGGGGCAAGGGACTTTTCCTATAAAGAGCCAGGTTTTAGAATTTGAAATTTAGAATTTGAAAGCCATCAACTCTGTTGCAACTGTTTTTAGCATAAAAAAAAGCCTTAGACAATATGTAAGCCAAAAGTTGATGTTATGTTCTTGCAAACACAGATGGCAGGTTAGATTTGACCTAAGGGAAATGGTTTGTTGATCCAGATGATGCCAGTCTATTTGGTTACCAAACTAGCATGACTTTACGGCATTCCTGAATGTACAAACAAGAGTACACACTTAGATTTATGTATGTACGTATGTAAATGTTTACATGTATGTATATGTGTGTATTTTCATACACACGTATACATACCAGAAGTCATCTGGAATCTCTAATTTCTTGAATTTGAATAAGATTGGCCTGTTATAGAGACCTTCTATTATTTTGGTTATCTCTGATCTACTAAATTCTCCCCTCTGTGTTTCATGTTCTTTTCTTTACCTCTGCCCTGGAGTCAGCCTAACTGGAATTCACAACTTCTTTTCCTTCACGCTGGAGCTCCGAATCCATGAATATAAAAACATTGTATGAAACACTACTCTTCTTTCACTCAGGGTCTGTGAATCTGTTCAAGTCCTTGCATCATGGTTCACATAGCAAACAATTTCAAACTTTTAACTAATTTTAGACATTTATATTCTTACAAGGCCTTTCGGTCATTATGCCACCAAGAGCTTCTCAGATAAGTGGCCAATTGACGCAGACAGAATTGTTTTTAAACTGATTATTTTTTTCCTTTTTGTCTGTGTCTTTTCTCTCAGGCAAAATAAGTGAAGGAAGAAATAATTGTGTGGCAGAGAGAGAGAGAGTCGGGTATATTTTTCATTATTTTCATTTCTACCAACTACCATTTCCTGGAAATTCAACTTTTCATTTGAGAGGCTTAGTTTGTTGTAAGCTGTATCAGGCTTTATTGTTTTAAACTAGGTTCTGAATCGCTAGACATCTGATTTATGTTCCTCTGGGTGATTACCACAACTCTCTGGTTGGTATTGTCCTTCCATTAAAAAAAAATGACAGGAATAATTGAGGTGGATCAAGTGATGTGGTTGAAATGAAGAGCAAAAGTATATTTTAGAAGTGAGTGAATGGAACTTGGTATTTAGTGTCTCTGGGAGATGGACTTGATGATATTCTAGGTTGAGATAAGAGATAATAATACCCAATTCACCTTCTGTCATCTCACCATAAAAGTACTCACAAAACCCCTTAAATAGAGGCAATATTTTAACTGTAAGGGAGATAGGAACAATGATTAAGGCTCTTCTAAGTCTCAGGAGGGCTTTCCTTAAGAAAAATGCATGTGGTTTCTGAAATGCAGTGATTAAAGTGGATGACTCTTCTTGAAAAGTCTTTAGGTGATTTTAAGCAAATCCCTATCAAACTTTGTGTTATTTTATTTTTAGTTTATGTATAAAAAAGACAGTGGTTGAATCACTATCACTTAGAATGATTAGTAGTGAATACTGAATTAGAATGTCAGGCTATTGGAAGGTAAAGCTTATGAGTACAGGAATTCTTTTGACTGTTTATACAGTGCTCTAGTCCCTGGCATTAAGTAGATCCTGAATACTAGTTTGTTGAATGAAATAATTTAGAACATTCTCAGTTTTAAAACAATATTGAGGCAATGGGATCTATTTTGGTAGAAAAGTGAGAAAGCATTATAAGTTTCAGAGCAAGTTTAGTTTCCTGCACTGTTCCTACACCTGCCCTATCTATTGTTCCACTGGCATTATCCTTAGATCCATATTATAGCAAAGATTTTTTCCATCTTTAGTATAAGATTTGTCTGGACTTCCCTGGTGGCTCAGACAGTAAGGCGTCTGTCTACAATGTGAGAGACCTGGGTTCGTTCCCTGGGTTGGGAAGATTCTCTGAAGAAGGAATGGCAACCCACTCCAGTACTCTTGACTTGAAAATCCCATGGACAGAGGAGCTTGGTGTAGGCTACTATCCATGGGGTCACAACTGAGTGACTTCACTTTCTTTCACTTTTTTTTTTAATTTTTATTTTTTTATTTTTGTTTAATGTTTATTCCATTGCACAGTACTGTATTGGTTCTGCCATACATTGACATGAATCAGCCACAGGTGTAGACGATCTCCCCATGTTAAAGCCCCCTCCCACCTCCCTTCCCTGCCCATCCCCCCGGTTCATCCCATACACCGGCCCCAAGCATCCTGTATCCTGTATTGAACATAGACTGGTGCTTCATCTCCCATATGATTGTATACATGTTTCGTTGTCATTCTCCCAGATCTTCCCACCCTCTCCCTCTCCCTCTGAAGCCGAAAGTCCGTTCTATACCTCTGTGTCTCTTATATTGTCTCACTTTCGGGGTCATCATTACTGTCTTCTAAATTCCATATATATGTGTCAGTATATGAAGAGATAGTATTTAAGTATTAATGTAACAAAGATGCCATCAAGGCCACTTGGTCTTTTCCAATAACTTTAGAGTTTTTTGGCAGGGGTGGGGAAGACGTTTTACCCAGTCATCTCTGGCTATAGTTGATTGCTTTGAATTCTCCCATTTCTGTCAGGTGTTACAGCTGTTACTGCATTCCTCAAATATGAAAAAAAAACAGTCTCCATTCTTTGATTACCCCAAAATATCAGCCACATAAAGACAGAAAATATAACTGAATTTACTGAGTGCTTGAATGAGTAAAGGGAATGGCTATCCACTCCAGTATGCTGGCCTGGAAAATTCCATGGACTGTATAGTCCGTGGGGTCACAAAGAGTCAGACACGACTGAGTGACTTTCACTCACACTGAATGAGTAAGATACATGTAGTAAATTTGAATAGAATATTCAGTTCAGTTCAGTCGCTCAGTCATGTCCAACTCTTTGCGACCCATGGACTACAGCATGGACTGCAGCAACCCCATGGACTGCAGAATAGAATATTGCATCTCCCTATTTTTAAGTTATGTGGATAATGTTCTCTTTCTGTCCTGCTGCATTTTCACTTATTCTCTCTTGTTTGTATCATATCAACTTGGCTTATACTTGGCTTTCTAATTGTTCTAAGCCCCTTTTTTACAATCTTTTTTTCCTGGTTCCCTTGTCCTTGTCTCCATCCCTGATTTCTTACTTCTTAAGCTGAATAGCTTTGTCTCTGCTCATCCTGGTGGTGACGTAGTTCGATGTTTAAGGATGTGAGCTCTGGGTGGTGATCTCATTGCTGGTCTTCCTCTGCTTTTTATTAGCTGTCTTTCTCTGGCAAATAGTTTTAATTTTTCTGTGTCCTGGTTTAATTTCTTATATGATGTTTGCAAGGCTGTGATGAATTGATAAATGCAAAGCACTTAGAAAAGTGTGGTATGGTAGAAAGCTTTCATTAATTGTTAGCTATTAGTATTATCTTGCTTCAAGATCTCTCTTCTTAAAAGGGAAGAGAAAAGAAAAAAACAAAATACCTTGTCAATGTGTTTCACTAAACAGAGACAGATATACCCACTGCCAGTAGTCAACATTAATGTAAAATTATTTCCTCTCTGCTCAAGAAAGCAAATTGTACTTCTTTACTCTAAAACCAGAAGCCATTATTCACTCATTTTGATCAGTTGGTTTTCTCTCTCCTGGGGAAACTGGTCATCATATATTTATTTTTTTATGGGTGAATTTGTCTTTTAGATTTTATATTACTAAATGTTGAAGCTTGTTAAACTCACTTTCATGGTATGTAGGCAGCTTATAGGATTTTAGTGACAACTGATAGAATAAGAATTTTTCTTAACAGTTTTTCTAATGGCTTAAGACACCAGTTAATACTTCATAAACAGAAATCATTTCATTCTTTCTCTCATCTAAAAAAAATTAAATTATACTGATTCTCAGAGGGGGAGAATCAATGAATGATAGGCTTTTTTAGAGATAGAGGGTAGCTTAGAGATAATACCGTAGTGTCTCTACATTTTAACATGAATATTTGGAGCCTATTAGTTAAATGATTTAGGGAAAGGTTTGGGTTTCTGTGATAGAACTGGAGTAAAGCAACTCTGAATACTCTTGTTCCTGTACTCTTCTTTATTAATGTTATGTAACTATAGAAAAGACCAAAAAAGGTAAACCAGTAGTGTTTACCTGTATACAGAATCAGTATAGAAAGAACAATCCTGCTTTCACATGTCTCCCAAAGTGAGGTCCAACAATAATGTGAATTTATCACTAATTTGAATTTTTAAGTGACTCACATCACATTGGTTGAGTCTCCACTCAAAGGAAATTATCTTCCAGAATAAGGCAGCCATCGTTGTATTTCCTATGCAAAATGCTCAGTCTCCTTCTTGTTGAATATATTCTACTGTTGTATTCATTTGCATAATAGATGTCTAGAGCATTAGTTCAATATATTAACTTCCTTGTGCTAACAAAAGTCAAATCAATAACACAATCCCCCAATCTCAATGATGTTACCACTTAACTGAAAAATAATGGATGTGAACATAAGAGTGCAGATATTCAACATATAGCTCATTCAATTTGTCAACTGAATAGAGCAGAATTTCACAAATTCTGATATGTTCACATCAAACCAAAGTAGATAGAGTTGGCTTGATCACAGCTATTTTAGAAGCAAAGTGGATATTTTATTAAAGATCTGAGGAGAAAGGTTAGAAACATAAGTTTGTAGATAAGACAGGATCTTGTAGACTGTTGTGGGACAGAAAAATAGCATAAACATAATTTTGGCAAGTAGAATTTTTGATTGGGATACCAATGTGCATATGGTAGGAAAGAGTGGTTTAATTTGGGGGGTTGAGTGGGAATAAGGCTGGAACTATTTGTGGAGAAACTTAAAGACCATGCTCAGCAAAATCTGCATATAATTTTATATTTTAATGCGCTTTGCTTTTACTCTCTTTTGGTAAGACCTTCCTTCATAAACTGAAAATAACTCATGAATGAATTATAGCCAGTATCTCTTCATGTTTTAGAAGCTCCATGAATTTATAATGAATTCTATTCTTTGTATTCTCTATTTGAGTGATGAAAGGGTCAGAAGCACAATTTATAGGTTAAATGATATTAGAGAACTGTGCCTTGTATGACATATTTCATTAAAGCAGAGGCTATGAGCTGGGGCTTTAACAACCAGGAATTTCACACATCTGACCAGCAATCTTTTTCATAATAACTTTTATAATTGCCAATAATAAGGAAAAAAAACTGTGTGCATGCATTTTTTAAAATTTTACAATTGTAGTTTCTCTTCAGAGTGGATTATAGTTGTCAAGGGATGCTATGTTGTATAAAATGTAAACATAAGGTATAATAATTAGTTTTTTAACACTTATGTAAAGTATAAAAATTTATCGATAACTAAATGTCCTGAAAAGATATAGTAGCATTGTACTAAAATTGGAATTGAAATCCTTTTAAGGATGTATCTTTGTTAGTAGAAAAGGTTAGTTACAAATTATCCCAAGAAAATTTATAAACCCTTGAAGCCCTGCTTCTCATTAAAAGGTTAATTGCTACCATTGAAAACGTGTCTTAGAACCTCCCTGTTCATAAAATTAAAATACATGTTTTAAAGTGAAAACAATGTTATATGTAATGTATAATTATAATATGACACCAGATGCATGTGGATAATGCAGTAAAGTCCAATGGATGCATTGGTAACTGACAGTAAATCAATTAAAAATTTTCAGACATCTCTCAGTTGCTTTCCTAGAGCCATGATGTTTCCTGAGCCTAGTTTAGTTTTAAAAATATATGAGTACAGTTGCTTTTTATTTTTAAAAAAGTTTTATTAGCGTATAGTTCCTTTACAATATTATGTTAATTTCTACTGTAAGCAAAGTGAATCAGCTATATGTATATACACATCCTCACTTTTGATCTTCTTCCTATTTAGGTCACAACAGAGCATTGAGTAGAGTTCCCTCTGCTATACAGTAGGTTCCCATTATCTATGGTAACTTAGTTTAATAACACAAAGTTATGGCAGAAATATAAAACAAGGCAAGACAATGTATAATTGATACATGACACAGATTTTAAGTGTTGTTAAGGTTTAACAGATGTAAATATTGCCTTTAAGAAGAATAGAGATTTTCCAAATTTTCTAACGCTCGTTTTATTCATTTTAGTCAGTGGCCAAAGGGAAGTTTCAGACAGGAGGATGATAAACTATGCTATCTGAAGGGCTGTTAGAAGATAAGAAAATTGCTTAATTAGCCACATAATGATAGTTTAAAAAGCCAATAATTTATTTAAACATGTAATGACCTATTTGATAATGAACATTTTTCCTGCTCTTTACTTAGCACTATATGATAGTTTAATTTCCTTATGATAATATATAACATTTAAAAATAATTTTGAATAGCTTCTTTTTTTAGGTATTGATATAATTATGCATGGATTTCCCAGGTGGTGCTAGTGGTAAAGAGCCTGTCTGCCAGTGCACTAGACTTAAGAGATGTAGATTTGATCACTGGGTTGGGAAGATCCCCTGGAGGAGGGCACAACAACCAACTCCATTATTCTTGCCAGGAGAATCCCATGGATAGAGGAACCTGGTGGGCTATGGTCCATAGGGTTGCAAAGTTCAGTTCAGTTCAGTTCAGTTACTCAGTCCTGTCTGACTCTGCGACCCCATGGACTGCAGCACTCTAGGCTTCCCTGTCCATCACCAGCTCCCAGAGCTTACTCACACTCAAGGTCGCAAAGAGTTGGACACAAATGAAGCAATTTAGCACGTAATTAAGTATACTAGTTTTCGAAATAATGGGTGGCTTGAACCTTGATATTTAAGCTGCTGCTGCTGCTGCTAAGTCGCTTCATTCGTGTCCAACTCTGTGCGACCCCATAGATGGCAGCCCACCAGGCTCCCCAGTTCCTGAGATTCTCCAGGCAAGAACACTGGAATGGGTTGCCATTTCCTTCTCCAGTGCATGAAAGTGAAAAGTGAAAGTGAAGTTGCTCAGTCATGTCTGACTCCTAGCGACCCCTTAGACTGCAGCCTACCAGCCTCCTCTGCCCATGGGACTTTCCAGGCAAGAGTACTGGAGTGGGTTGCCATTGCCTTCTCCATGATATTTAAGCTAGGACTACAAATTTGAAGAAATGAAAAGAACAATAATATATAGTAAAAGGGGAGGAATTCACCATTGTTAATGATCTTTGGAATCTTGTATAATTACTGGATGAAACAATCGCATTGATTTGTACCTCTCCCTTCTGGCTGTGTACTATTCTGTCAGAGATAAGGTGTCACCACTTACATTTTTGAATGAATTCCTATCTTGCATTCTCTCTGAGCAAAATGCATATGTTGTGGCTGAAATACAATGGAAAGGTTTGGTGTTTTTATACGGAAGACCTGAGTTTGAGTCCTATCTGCATTACCTTTCTACTGTGTGATCTTGAGCAAGTCACTTAATTTCTCTGAATGAGACTCTAATTTTTCATTTGAAAACTGAAATGGTATTAATACTTTACTCACTCATAGTAAATCTATGCTTGATTATTAAAACAGCGTACCCTTATCAAGTGCTGTGGAGTCATTAATTCTTGTATTATTTTCCCTTCCTTTTCTTCCCTCTCTCCCTCCCTCTGTGCCTCCATTCCTTCTCTCTTTCATTTTCCTTCCAATAGCTATCCATATTTGGGAAGGTTCTAAAAGAAAAAAAAATAGCTTGTATAGTGTTCTTAAATTGCTAAACATAGGGTAAAACATTAAAAAGTCTTTTAATGCATATTTTCACTGTTTATGTAGAGAATTAGGTGTCCTCTAACTACAGGGTGACTAGATACCTCCCATAATTACCTGGGTATAAGTTCAAATCAGAGTTATTTCTTCCTAACCTTTTCTTCCAAACTTGAACAAAAGTCATAGAAAATGATTTTTTAGAGCAGCTCATTAGCATAATAATTTCATAGGGTAGAAATATAATGATTGGATTATTTCAAATACATAACCTCTTTCTATAAAGTAGAGCTCACTTCTTATTCTTGGGGAAGATAATAATTTTCTAGTGGTGTGACATGAACAGGAAAGGCAGCAGGCTGACAGAAATCCACAGTTATGATTTCTGCTGTTCAGTACAAGGTCAGTGGTTAATTAAGTCACCACCAGTGGAAATTTGATCATGGATGAGGTCTCTAACTTTACCTGTATTACTGGACTCTCAGTGGATGACTCAGCTAAGTCATTATATTAACTGCTTCCTCCAGACGGGTACATGATTCAGGGGAAACTGGCAGGGGATTTATAATGTGAGTATTGTAATGTAGTATTACTTTCTAGATACCATTTCAGAAAATGCACGTTCACCTCAGAACCAGGATTTGTAAAGTTTTGTTTGTCATGCAAATTAATCATGTGTTGTCATGAGTAATTTAGGTGGCAAGGATTTCATGGGTACTTTTATTATTCATTGATTCATGACATGATTCACTTGTTCATCTCCACAAATAGTCAATGAGTATTTGTTCTGAACTAAGCACTACAGTGGGCATTGGGATTAAGGAGATAAAAAGAACAATATCAGCCTTGACATTACTCAGGTCCTGGAAAGTCCTCAATTCACAACCTGGTAAGTTGAGGCAGAGAACATATAATTGCCAAGTCCATAACTAGAATCTCAGATTGAGCCACTGCCTGGGTTGGCACTACTATAACTATGACGATTTTTAAGTTTTTCTGTCAAATCACAGAAGCGTGATATAGAGTAATTAGGTTTCCTATATTTGTACTGCACATAAATAAAGAAATTTAAACAACAGACACCAGAGAAAACGTAGGTGCATTTAGATGCAGACAGTGTAAATTAACAGCCCAAGAAAATCTTTCCTTGCTTTAGAGGAAAGGTATCTTTGTTTATGGGCTTCCCAGGTGGTGCTAGTGGCAAAGAACCCACCTACCAATGAAGAGATGTAAGAGACACATGCTGATCCCTTGGTCAGGAAGATTCCCGGGAGGAGGGCATGGCAACCTGTTCTAGTGTTCTTGCCTGGAGAATCCCCATGGACAGAGGAGCCTGGCGGGCTACAGTGCATGCGGTCCTAAAGAGTTGGACATGACTGAAATGACTTAGCATGAAGGCACATTTTTGTTTACATTTGTACTATTTTCTTTGTATTTTCATTCTGTGAGTCTGTCCATAAATAACCTTCTCTCTTTCCTCTGAAGTGTACTTTGTGCCACATTTTTATTCATCAGAAACAGGTATGTGAGAAGAAAAACAAACGGCACTTTTACTCAGATTAGGACTTTGGGATATTTCTTGTCCTTTGACAAAATCTAAATACATATTCATAGCATCCTACAAACACAGTGGAAATTCCATTTCTGCCTCTAGACTACCTTCAACTAGGTCATACCAGGCAGTTAGGGATGTATACTGGTTCTTATGTGTCTATGGGGAGGAATCCATTTTTGGATGTTGGGCTGGGAAACAGTTTAGGTTGTGGCTTATGTATATTTATAGTGCTTGCATTTACTCGCTTGCTGTTCCCCTGTGTGAATTGTTGTATTGGTTCATTTTGACAGTATTGAATGAAGCACAACGTTTTAACCTCTTTTCTCTTGTAATTATATAAACATGTACACTGTACATGGTGACCTGGGAATGCTGATCAGAACATCTGTTATGATAAATGGAACAGTGAATGAGAGTTGATTTTTGAATTGTAAAGTACTAGAAGTCACTCTTCTGATCTGTGGCTTTATGCAAATGATAATGTTTGAAAATGTTGCTGAAACCTGTCATTCTTTAACTTGCCAGAGATAGAAAGAGAGTTTGCTTTGTATTATTCTCACATGGCTTGTGCCCGGCTGGGGAAGTATTCGTCTTTCTCGGAATCAATTAAGTTAACCTTTATAGCAACTTACATAGCAGTTTAAGCATTCTAGAGCCTGCAGGAAAGTGCTACCTTAAAGTAGCCAATAATGTCGGGATAACCTCAAGATATTCTTGGCAAAAGTCCTTCAGGGTACAGTCCACATCACTTCCATATGTCCTGGTTAATTTTGGGCTAAGAAGCCAAGAGCCATGGGATGAAAATTAATAAAATGAATATTACTCTCATTATCATTCTCCTAAAATGAACAATCAAAAAAATTCTAGATTCAGTGGCAGATAAAGAGCTTACCTTACATGAGAACCTCTGCCCATTCTTTTGACGCCTTACGAACCTTCACTACATTGTGATCATCTTGGCTGCAACTAGAAGACTTCTTTAAAGTTACTTTTCCTGTATTTGTTTTTCACTGATTTTTAAATATATGTTTTCCCATTTAGTTTTCAGTTGTCCTCTTATTTTAAAAGGAACAATTTTGATTTTGAATTTGCTTAGCACATTTGAGACTGGGGAGAAAATTTCAACTGAGTCACTGCTCAAAAACATATTGGAAAGTGCTGTTCTGAGGGATGCAGGTGGTGGTGGTAGTTTAGTTGCTAAATTGTGTCTGACTCTTGTGACCCCCTGAACTGTAGCCCACTGGGCTTCTCTGTCCATGGAATTTTCCAGGCAAGAATACAGAAGTGGGTTGCCATTTCCTTCTCTAGGGGATCTTCCAGACCCAGGCATTAAACCCATGTCTCCTGCATTGCCAGAGAAATTCTTTACCCTGAGCCACTAGGGAAGTCTGGCAGGTGCAGTGGATGCAGCATTGCCAGTGCCTGATCGGAATCATCTTTCTGAAAACAGGGCATTTTCAGGCTTAGTTTTCAAGGTCATTGTTCTGTGGAGATAAAATGGTTCATCTCTATAGTGAAGGGCTAAGTTTGCTAAATTTATATTTGGATAATTTCCTATGATTGGAAATGTTCTCCCTTTAGCTTGGGTTCTATCCAGTCCTAAGAATCCAAAATTGTATAATCTTATGTCCTAAATTACTCCATCCTCAAAAATAATTTCTTCTATAAAGGTATCTCAGATATATAAAAATTCTTTTTATTTCAAGAAGTCTAGGAAATGGTCATTATCTATATTCCTATTATTCATAAATATTCTCCATGAATATTTTGGTATATATCCTTCCGGCTTATATCTATGTATTTTTATCTTTATTTATCTGTTCAGTTCAGTTCAGTCACTCAGTCATGTCTGACTCTTTGCAACCTCATGGACTGCATCACAGCAGGCTTCCCTGTTTCTCACCAACTCCTGGAGCTTGCTCAGACCCATGTCCATCAAGTTGGTGATGTCATCCAACCATGTCGTCCTCTGTCTTTCCCTTCTCCTCCTGCCTTCAGTGTTTTCCAGCATTAGGGTCTTATCTAGTGAGTCAGTTCTTTGCATCAAGTGGCCAGAGTATTAGAGCTTCAGCTTCAGCATCAGTCCTGCCTCTGCTTTTTAATATGCTGTCTAGGTTGATCATGGCTTTTTACCCAAGAATCAAGGGCCTTATAATTTCGTGGCTGCAGTCACCATCCACAGTGATTTTGGAGCCCAAGAAAATAAAGTCTGTCACTGTTGCCATCGTTTCCCCATATATTTTCCATGAAGTAATGGGACCAGACGCCATGATCTTTGTTTTTTGAATGTTGAGTTTTAAGTCAGCTTTTTCATTCTCCTTTTTCACTTTCATCAAGAGACTCTTTAGCTCTTTGCTTTCTGTCATAAAGGTGGTGTTATCTGCTTATCTGAGGTTATTAATATTTCTCCCGGCAGTCTTGATTCCAGCTTGTGCTTCATCCAACCTGGCATTTCACATGATATACTCTGCATATACGTTAAATAAGCAGAGTGACAATATATGGCCTTGAGGTACTTCTTTCCCAATTTGAAACCAGTCTGTTGTTCCATATCTGATTCTATCTGTAGCTTCTTGACTTGCATACACATTTCTTCTTTGGCATAGTCAATTAAAGTAGATGTTTTCTTGAATTCTCTTGCTTTTTCGATGATCCAACAGATGTTGGCAATTTGATTTCTGGTTCCTCTGCCTTTTATTAATCCAGTTTGAACATCTGAAAGTTCTCATTTCCCATACTGTTGAAGCCTGGCTTGGAGAATTTTGAGCATTACTTTGCTAGCGTGTGAGATGAGTATAGTTGTGTGTTAGTTTGAACATTCTTTGGCATTTCCTTTCGGGATTGGGATGAAAACTGAGCTTTACCAGTCCTGTGGCCACTACTGAGTTTTCCAAATTTGCTGACATATTGAGTGTGGCACTTTCACAGCATCATCTTTTAGGATTTGAAATAGCTCAACTGGAAACCTATCACCTCCACTTGCTTTGTTTGTAGTGATGCTTCCTAAAGCCCGTTTGACTTCATGCTCCAGAATGTCTGGCTCTAGTTGAGTGATGACACCATCGTGGTTATTTGGGTCATTAGGCTTTTTTTTTCTTCTTGTAGTTCTTCTGTATATTCTTGCCACCCCTTCTTGATATTGTCTGCTTCTATTAGGTCCATACCATGCCCATCTTTTGATGAAATGTTCCCTCATATCCCTAATTGTCTTAAAGCATCTCTAGTCTTTCCCATTCTCTTGTTTTCCTCTATTTCTTTGCATTGATTGCTGAGGAAGGCTTTCTTATATCTCTTTGCAATTCTTTGGAACTCTCATTCAAATGGGTATATATTTCCTTTTTTCCTTTGCCTTTTGCTTCTCTTCTTTTCTCAGCTGTTTGTAAGTCCTCCTCAGACAACCATTTTGCCTTTTTGCATTTATTTGTCATCGCAATAGTTTTGCTCACTGTCTCCTGTACAACGTTATGAAACTCTGTCCATAGTTCTTGAGGCACTCCATCTACCAGATCTAATCCCTTGAATCTATTTGTCACTTCCAGTTTATAATTATAAGGGATTTGATTTATGTCATACCTGAATGATCTAGTGGTTTTCCTTACTTTCTTCAGTTTAAATCTAAATTTTGCAGTAAAGAGTTGATAATTGGAGCCACAGTCAGCTCCTCGTCTTATTTTTGCTGACTGTGTAGAGCTTTTCCATTTTCAACTGCAAAGAATATAATAGTCAGTCTGATTTCAGTATTGACTATTTGGTTGTTGTCCATGTGTAGAGTCATCTCTTGTGTTGTTGGAAGAGGGTGTTTGCTATGACCAGTGTGTTCTCTTAGCAAAACTCCGTTAGCCTTTGCCCTGATTAATTTTGTACTCCAAAACCAAACTTGCTTGTTATTCCAGGTATCCCTTAACTTCCTACTTTTGCATTCTAGCCCCCTATAATGAAAGGACATCTATTTTTGGTGTTAATTCTAGAATGTCTTGTACGTCTTCATAGGACCATTCAGCTTCAGCTTCTTTGGCATTAGTGGTTGTGGCAAAGACTTGGATTATTGTGACATTGAATGGTTTGCCTTGGAAATAAATAGGGATCTGTAGATAAATGTTTAGACATAAATCTAGATGGGTTCTCAGGTGACACTAGTGGTAAAGAACCCACCTGCCCAATTCAGGAGCTGCAAGAGACCAGGTTTGGTACCTGGGTCAGGAAGATCCCCTGGACAATGGACTGGCAAGCCACTCCAGTATTCTTGCCTGGAAAATTCCATTTATAGAGGAGCCTAGTGGGCTATAGTTTATTGGGCCACAAAGAGTCGGACATGACTAAAATGACTAGCACTTAACGCTTATTGATATTGATAGCATAGCTGTTTTATTGAGACTCATTGTTGTAAAAGTTTTTATTTATCCTTTCACTTAATTTTCTCTGTAATCCTATGTACTTGATAAAACCAATAAGATAATGTTTTTTCCAATGGACTAGACTGAGCCATGAATCCAAGTAGACTAACACTAGAGATGTTATTTTGAACCATTACATAATATTGCTTCTTAAAACTTGCTGATTTTGTACTTGCTATTTCATTAGCAATGTATCCTAAATGTTTTCCCATGTCAATAAATGTACATCTACCCAAAAATGTTAATGATTGCACACAATTCCATTGGTGGTTTACAGTACTATATAGACCCACTCTGCTGGTGATGTACATTTAGATTGTTTTTAGTTTATTTCCTTATTCAAAATGATACTGCTATGAACTTCTTTGAACATGTATAATTTCTAGTATAATTTGTCTAACTCTAAATATCTTTGCAGTTTGCCTTTCTGCTGATAAAATTTGCCCTGCAGAATTATCTGATCAAAGATTATTCCTTGATTCTGCAGGTTAATGAAATTACATTAGTGAAGGAATTATTTATTGAGCATGCACTATGTGACAGGCACTCAGCTAAGAGCTGAGGATTCAACTATAGCAATTGCTTAAGTTTATACGCTAGTTATTCCCACTAACTTAAGAATTTTAGACACACTTTTAAAAAGCTTTACTTGATCATTTCCCAGGGTATGTTCAGGAGTTGTAACAGTTTTCAGTGAAATTTTTTTGCCTGTGTGTGTGTTTGCATGTGTGTGTATTTATGTTTTGACCGACTCTCCATTCTGAACACCCAAAACAGAATGATCTACAGCTGGGTCATTTCATTTGACCGTAAGACACATTGTTTAGGCTATATTTACATAGAGTCAGTGTAAACATTTTTGTCAGTGACATATTGCTTTATTTGACAGTATCAGGTTACTATGTTTTCTCTCCTACTTTGCCTGTAGATTAAGCAGCTGGTTAGCTTTTCTTCAGATCCTGCTTTTGTATAGGTCTTTGTGGGCGTGTATCAGTTTTGCATGCATACTCACATATGTGAACATTGTTTCTATATTAGAACTCTACTGGCTTAGTCACATTATCTGCAATTAAAATTTCCACAGTGATTTCTCAAGTTAGATTTTTGGAAAAAGAAACTTACTAACTTTAATACTCTATTTACATATTTACGTTTTCCTTGATGTACAATTGTCTGCAATATTTTTTTCCACATCTGCTTTGAATTCTTTCAGTTTTTAAATTTGTCAGGAAATTAAATCCATTACTGAATACTGAAACTAGTTCTGAAAAGTTATAATTTTTATATCATTTCCATATAATTTCCAATTAGCCATAGAGATACAAGCTTCTATTCCACAGGCTGTCCTAATTATAAAAAAAATTCATAAGACTAATTTATAAATGGCTTTAGCAAATAAGAGAGGCTTTATAAGTTATATTAAGAAATCACAGAGGAAGGGACACAATCTGATCCACATGATTCTTGTGGTTGCCTGGGAAAAGGAAAATAAGTATTGTGCATTTAGTCAATTTCTTTAATATTTCTTTTACATTGTATTGATATACATACTGCATTAGTACTTGCAATACTCATATTCTCTCCTCACATTAGTGGTTTATTGTTCAAACACATATTAAACACACATGTATGCCTAGCACAGTTAAGTCCAATGAGTCAAAAATGAGTGAGTTCCATATACACTGAACCATATACAGGAACAGAAGGTTATGACTATAAATCTAACTGAGGGAATTCGTGGAGAGGTAGGCTTTACCTCAGAGATGATGGGGTTTTATTGATGGTAACATGAATCCTAAAATTGTTAATAATCTCCAAAGATTTTATGTCAGATTAATACTGTAGCTTTTAAAAGAGAAACAAAATATGTTTAAGGGTTTAAGAAACTTTGCCCTCAAATGTGTAAACAATTCCTTTCTTTATTATTTGTTAATCCTCTCAATTAAAAGAAAATAATAAATGCAAAAATATGCAGCTCATACATAATAGTTGATAGTCCAGCTAATAGCATAAAGAAGATTTTTTAGGAAACTATGCACAATAAATATGTAAAGGAGAATGGAGGGATTTTCTTAATGTTATCATCCAGATAAATAATGTAAATTATTTTGCATGTAATATCAAATTACATATTTAGGCTGCTTCATGGGTTATATTATATTATTAAATTGATTTCTGAGTTTTTAAAATAAT
>SJYC01068269.1:0-13525 GCA_006408675.1 Madoqua kirkii | reverse complement strand
ACTATTTCTAGATTAAAACTTAAGGAAATTTATTTTAATACCTCTAACTTAGCCTTATAATATTCAAATGCTCTTTGTAAACTCAAAACATACTTGTCTCTATATTTTTATTGACTGGATTCAATAATATTTTGATGCAGAATTTCTCAAATCAAATTTTTTTTTTTTTTTTTTTCCAAATGAAAGTGAGGCTAGCATGTAACCCGTCCTTAACTTCTGACAGAATCAGTATTGCTCCTCAATTTACTGAGCAGTTCTTAAGCAATCTTAGAATCAGGAAAGTTTCTGAACCTCTAATCTTCAAGATCATTTCATCCAACCCTTCATTTTGCAGAGAAGCAAACATTTGTTTGGATAGTGATGGGGTTTACTCATTCAATCACTTTTGCCTTTTCTTTTAGCTGACCTATTTCTTAAAAATCAATATAATTAAGTGTGTGCTTTTGGCCCTCAAATCATTGGTATTATTTATACTGTTGTGTGGTGATTATTCACGTGGCTGCCTTCCCTGTTATCTCAGTTTGATCTGCTCTATTTATATCTCAATATTATTCCAGCATCTGCCTTCCCAATCAGTGTATATTCCTTCTCACTCCTAAATTGCTAACATTTAAGTAGCCATTTCCTAATTTTCCTCTCAGTATGTAGTACATCTACTTTAAAATTAATATTATTTGAATGTGTAACTCTGTGATCCTCCCTACCATTTTAAGGATTCATTTGTAGAAAGGAAAAAAAAATCAACACCTATTTTCTATACACTAGCAAAAATTATGTTGGAAACAGTAGGAGGTTTATAAAGTTAAAAGCATATTTATTTTTAAAATAAGCAAGCACATTTACATGCCTGAGCATAACCAATCTCTGTCCAATGGAACTATAATATCATTTCTTCACTGTGATTTTAGTTTTTATGAGCCATCTAACTCATGTTCTTTATTCTTATCAGCAGTTTCCTTTCCCCAAATGACCCCTACCAGTTTGAGTTGTATTGATTATGATAGATGTGGAAGAGATATGCAAGATTAACTTTCATAGCTTCTCTATTTAAAGAACTGCAGAGTACTAAAACTGCAGAAAATTACAGGACATTTTAAAGAAAAAATTTTCACTGATCACATGTCTGTATATTTTTTGTTTACTTGAAATATTGACAAAGTTGTGAACTTGTATGCCTAGATGAAATTACACTAGTAACAGTACAATTCACATTATTGTCACTAGAAAAAAAGTCTCAAAATTCTGAAGCCAGTCCTTTAACTAAATTAGAAATACACACTGCTTCATGGCTCAAGGGAGTCAAAAACAAGTGAGGAGTGTCTCTCAGTGTGAGGGAAGAGATGAATCACTGTTTCTCCTCTTGGAAAATTTGTACATTATACCATATGCTTTCCACACAGTCCTTTTCTGGGAGCTTTGACCTACTTATTAATTTTTCCATGGCATGTCAGTCATGTGTTCTTATTGCATACACTTAAGCAACCTGGGTGGTATCTGTCACTTCACAGAAAATCAGTTTCAGCGTGTTATAGTCATATTTCATATGGGTGTGAAAAACTCTAAGAATCTGTCTTAGAAAACTAAAAGTGTTTATCATTCAGAAAAAGGAAAGCTGCTGTGAAAACTACTAGAAATTGAAGATGAAAAGTGGCAATCTCACCCAGCAGGAAGCAATACAGCATAGTGATTAAAAGCTGGAGCCTAGATTAAGGTCTTCTGTGACTGAATCCAGTATCCATCACTTTCAGACCATGCAACTGACCTTAGGCAAGATTCTTAAGATGCTGGACCTGCTCCAAGATCTTGCTAAAGTAGAGGACATTAGATGCAGTAAAGTAAGTCATTTAGCCTAAAAAAAGTAAAATACCTTGTGAGGCAATGGATCATAAAAGAGAAGGAATTCTTAGGCTTACCAATATGAAAGACTTAAATATCAAAGTTATATTCAGAATTAAAATATAACATATTAGAGCAATGAGTAATACACCAAAGACAGAAAATGTGATTCAGCTACATTTCTTGATGTCATTCTATTTATATTTGTAAATTATTTATTATGATGCCTGATATAAAATATACTCTTCATAAATGTTGACTATTAGAAGCTTTTATTTCATCCTTCAGAGTAGGATGGGTTTAACATGTTTCATACTTATTTAACTTTCTTTCTTTTTTAATTTAAGTATAGTTCATTTAAAATATTATATTAGTGTCAAATGTACAACATAGTAATTCAACATTTTTATAGGTTATATTATTTTCAGGGTTATTACTACATAATATCTATGTATCTTTGTGCTCTGCAGTATATCCCTGTTGCTTATTTATTTAACATGTTAGTTTGTGTCCCTATCCAAACAGTCCATCCTAAAGGAGATCTGTCCTGGTGTTCATTGGAAGGACTGATGCTGAAGCTCCAGTATCTTGGCCACCTGATGCAAAGAAGTGACTCCTTAGAAAATATCCTGATGCTAGGAAAGATTGAAGGCAGGAGGAGAAGGGGATGACAGAGGATGAGATGGTTAGATAGCATCACCAACTCAATGGACATGAGTTTGGGTAAACTCTGAGAGTTGATGATGGACAGGGAGGCCTGGTGTGCTGCGGTTCATGAGGTCTCAAAGAGTCGGACTGAACTGAGTCCCATATATCAGTCTTGCTCCTCCTCCCTTCCCTCTTCCCACTGATAAACACTATTTTGTTTTCTATACCTATGAGTCTGTTTCTGATTTGTTATATCCATTCATTGTTTTCCTTTTTAAATTCTATGTATCATTGATAATAGAGAGTATTTGTCTTTCTCTGTCTGAACTATTTTACTAAGCATAGTATTACCCAGATTCACCCATGTTGTTGCAAATGGAAGAATTTTATTGTTTTTTATGGCTAAGTGATATTCCATTGTGTGTTTATCTAAATACAGATAAAGATTATTTAAATTATTTTTAATTGGAAGATAATTGTTTGATATCATTGTATTGGTATCTACCATTCAGTTAAGTTCAGTCGCTCAGTCATGTTAGTCAGTGATTCTTTGTGACCCCATGGACTGCAGCACACCAGGCCTCCTGTCCATCACAAACTCCCAAAGTTTATTCAAACTCATGTCCATTGAGTCAGTGATGTCATCCAACCATTTCATCTCTGTCATCCCCTTCTCCTCCCACCTTCAATCTTTTCCAGCATCAGGGTCTTCTCAAATGAGTCAGTTCTTCACATCAGGTGGCCAAAGTATTGGGAGTTTAAGCTTCAACATCAGTTCTTCCAATGAACACTCAGGACTGACTTCCTTTAGGATGGAGTGGTTAGATCTCCTTACAGTCCAAGGGACTCTCAAGAGTCTTCTCCAGCACCACAGTTCAAAAGCATCAATTCTTCGGTGCTCAGCTTTCTTTATAGTCTAACTCTCACATCTATACATGACGACTGGAAAAACCATAGCCTTTGACTAGACAGACTTTTGTTGGCAAAGTCATGTCTCTGCTTTTTAATATGCTGTCTAGGTTGGTCATAACTTTCCTTCCAAGGGGTAAGCACCTTTTAATTTCATGGCTTCAGTCATGATCTGCAGTGATTTTGGAACCCTCCAAAATAAAGTCTGTCACTGTTTACATTGTTTCACCATCTATTTCCCATGAAGTGATGGGACCAGATGCCATGATCTTAGTTTACTGAATGTTGAGCTTTAAGCTAACTTTTTCACTCTCCTCTTTCACTTTGATCATGAGGCTCTTTAGTTCTTATTTGCTTTCTGCCATAAGGGTGGTGTCATCTGCATATCTGAGGTTACTAATATTTCTCCTGGCAGTCTTGATTCCAGCTTGTGCTTCATCCAACCAGCCCAGCGTTTCTCATGAGGTACTTTGCATATAAGTTAAATAAGCAGGATGACAGTATACAGCCTTGACATACTCCTTTTCCTATTTGGAACCAGTCTGTCATTCCATGTCCAGTTCTAACTGCTGCTTCCTGACCTGCATGCAGATTTCTCAAGAGGCAGGTCAGGTGATCTGGTATCCCCGTCTCTTGAATTTTCCAGTTTGTTGTGATCCACACAGTCAAAGGCTTTGGCATAGTCAATAAAGCAGAACCATACATTAACATGAATCAGCAACAGGTATACATATGTCCCCTCCCTCTCAAAACTCCCTCCCACCTTCCACCATATCCTACCCCTCTAGGTTGTCACAGCACACTGGGTTGAGTTACCTGTGTTATGTAGCAACTTCCCAGTAGTTATCTATTTTACATATGATAATGTATTTGTTTCTACACTACTCTCTCAATTTGTCCCACTTTCTCCTACCCTCGATGTGTCCATCAGTCTGTTCTCTATGTCTGAGTCTACAGAGAGAGGATTATGTGTGTGTGTGTGTGTGTTGCTGTTGCTTATTCACTAAGTTATGTCTGACTCTTTTGCAAACCCATGGACTATAGCACACCAGGTTCCACTGTCCATGGGATTTTCCAGGCAATAATTCTGGCGTGGATTGCCAATACCTTTTCCAGAGGATCGTCCCAACCCAGGGATTGAAGCTCCATACCACTGAAACCATATTTATCTATCTAGTCCACTTGTCTTCGCTCATTCATCTATTAATGGATATTTAGTTTACTTCCATTTCTTGCCTGTTTTAAATAATGCTGCTATGAACCTTAGGCTGACTGTGCTTTTAAATTTAGTGCTTTTGTTTTCTTTGGTGAAATACTCAGAAGTAGAATTACTGGATCATATAGCAGTCTTATTTTTCATTTTTTGAAGAACCACCATACTGTTTTCAATACAACCTGCACAGATTAAAAATCCTATCAACAGTGTGTGAATGTGTCCTTTTCTCCACACCATCACCAACATTTGTTATTTGTATTCTTTTTGATGACAGCCATTCTGATAGGTGTGAGGTGAAGCCTCATTGTGGTTCTGATTTGCATTTCCTTTATAAGTAATGATGTTGAGCATCTTTTCACGTGCCTGCTGGCCATCTGCCTTTCTCTAGAAAAATGTGTGTTGAGGCTTCTGCCCATTTTTAATTGAGTTCTTCATATTTTTTTTAATGTTAAGCTGTATGAGCTGTTTAAATATTTTGGATGTTAACCTCTTATCAGTCATATTATTTGTGAACATTTTCTCCCATGCAGAAATAAATAATATTAATTAGAGATTAGACCAGCTATAAATAGATGATGTTAATCAGGGACACATGAAAATTTAAAAAAACAAAACAAAACAGTACATCACCAAAACAACCTTTTTTAATACAAGCTTAAGATGAATCTACAGTATGATACTGCATCTTAAAAAACAAAAAACACTCTTTATATTATATATGCTACATTAATTTGGGCTTCCCTGGTGTTTCAGTGGTAAAGAATCTTCCTATAAGGCAGGAGACACAGGTTTGATTCCTGGGTGGAGAGAGCCCCTGGAGGAAGGCATGACACCCCACTCCAGTAATCGTACATGGAGAATCCCATGGACAGAGGAGCCTGGCGGACTATAGTGCATAGGATTGCAAAGAATCAGGCATGACTGAAGTGACTGAGCACAGACAGACATTAGTTTAGGAAACTGGCAGTCCCATTATAGTTTGCTTTACCTGAACTCACTTGGAATGTGATTAAGAAATGGACTTACATGAGCTATGGATACACTGGAGTATGTTTACAGAAAAAACTAACTAGAGAAATGAATCTATCAGAATTGTCATATGACAGACAATTCAAAGATTTAAGTTTTAACCTGGCTAGAAGGAGACAATAAAAAGTTGGTATCTGTTTTCAAATTCTGGAAGATGATCACATAAAAGCTGGGCTTTAAATTTTTTGAATCAGAAAAATATGGTTAGAAGTTTCTGGAAAACAGATGGATTAATGAGAGAATTTTGTGCTAGAACTCTCCAAGAGAAGAAAGAATCTTTCGATGACAGAAGGTCTACCATTCTTAGAGACCTATGTGTAGTATTAGGCTTCCCTGGTGGGTTAGATGGTAAAGAATCTGCCTGCAGGGTAGGAGACCTAGGTTTGATCCCTGGGTTGGAAAGATCCCCTGGAGAAGGGAACAGCTACTCACTTCCGTATTCTGGCCTGGAGAATTCCATGGATGGAGGTGCCTGGCAGGATACAATCCATGGGGTCAAAAAGAGTCAGACACAACTGAGCAACTTCTACTTTCACTTTTACTATATATAATATTAGAAGCAATTTGAGTATCCAGAGGATGGAAGGTGAGATAATTTATCAATTGTGTCATTCAAGACTCCTGTATCCTTTACATTTACAATCATGGTACAACTTTAGTACATAGTAAGCATTCATGGACATCACCAGATGGTCAACACCCACCAGGGATTCAGGAAAAGTACCTATTTAATGTATTATCTCCCCATTAATAGTGAATAATAGCTGTATTAACTTTCTGTGACTGTCATAAAAATATACCACAAGTTTGATGGATTAAAGCAACAGAAATGTATTCCTTCCCAGTTCTGTAGGACAGAAGTCAGAAATCAGAGTATCAGCATGGACATCCCCCTTTGGAGGCTCTAAGGCAGAATACATTCATTGCATCTTTGAGTTTCTGGTGGCTGTCAGTGATCCCTGGCTGATGGTAGCCTCTCTCTCTGGTCTATTCTGGCATCATCTTCTTTGTGTATATGTGCCTTCTACATTCTGTCTCAAACTTCCCTTTGCTGATTACATTTAGTACGTACACCCAGGTAATCCAGAATAAATTCTTGTCTCTCAATATCCCTATTTTAGTCATATCATTTGCCACATAAGGTAATATTTAATATTTTTCCCAATAAGGTAATATTCACAGGTCCCGGGAACTGGAAAGTGCATTTACTTTTGGGGAGCAGAGGGCATTTTTTAAGCCCATTACAAGATAATCATAGTTCAAAACAGCATGCTTTTCAGATCACGTATGCTTTTCTTTAGGTTGAAACCCATTTTCTCATTGGATTCCCTACACTGGCTCTCATGCTTAGTTCTGCAAGCACTCAGTTTGTAAAATCAACATATCATTAAGTTCTTGCCTATTTCATGGGCATGTGGAGAAATAAAATGAGATACAATGTATACAGCACTTTCAGGATGCTATCATAGAGAGAACATGTGTGTGGGGGGTAATTCGCTCAGTCATATCCATCCCTTTGCGACCCCATGGACTGTAAGCCTGTCAGGCTCCTCTGTTCATGAGATTTTCTCAGCCAGAATACTGGAGTGGGTTATCATTTCCTCCTCCAAGAGATCTTCCCAACCCAGAGATCAAACCAACGTCAACTGCAATTAGTGCATTAGCAGTCAGGCTCTTTTCCACTGTGCTACCCAGGAAGCCCCATAATGGATAGAATACAGGGCCTAATTCTACATTCTAAGGTTTGGCATCAGACGCTGGGATCATATTCTGAGTTCTGTCACTGATTAACTTAGGGATCTTGGTCTTTTCATTTCTACATGTATTTTTTAAAAACATAAAATACCTATTTTACAAGTTGTGTGGTCATAATTAAATGAGATAACATATGTGAGTCTGCCTGCAACGTGGGAGAGCTAGATTCAATCCCTGGGTCAGAATATCCCCTGGAGGAGGAAATGGGCACCCACTCCAGTATTCTTGCCTGGAGAATTCTATGGACAGAAGAGCCTGGTGGGCTACAGTCTATGGAGTCAGAAAGAGTCGGACACAACTGGGTGACTAACACTTTCCCTTCACTTTCACTTTCAACATATGTGAAAATAACCGGCATGTGGCCTGGCCCATAGTAAATTCACCTTCGCTGTTAAAAATGATCCCATACACACTCTGTATTGCTACAAGATGCTAATGCAGATAAGCTTAGATCAGCAGTTTTCACTTCAAGCAAGAAGGACAAACATAGATAATAACTATTTAAATAATTAATAGACTGGAACAAACCAGTCACTGATGCTATGCATGGGAAATAAGAATTCTCTGCCGTGACCTAATTCACGTCCTTGGCCCATACAGCTTCCCTTCTTTGTTCCAGGAAAGATTAACAACATTGTACAGAAAAGGCCTAGTCAGGGCCTGGCAAAGTGTAGCTCAGTAAATCGCAGTTATTGCTCCTAAAGTTATTATCATTTCCTTGCATTCTAGAAGACACTCCTGGCAGTATTAGTATTCATATATAAGAGCAAATAAGAGTGTGATTCAAAGGTCTAATAAATAATCCAAAATTCATTTCATAGTAGCTCTATTTCCTCTTACATCTCTGACGAAATGACTCTATTCATTAGTTCTACAGACTGGTAACATAAAGCTTATAGATTTAATTCCTAGGTGACCTTTTACCCACAACCTCTTGTATCTTGGGCTGAAGCCCCGACATCAGGAAGATTTCATAAATGAGGGCCTTAGACCAAAAGGGTTCAATGAGGAGCTGCTCTTAGTATTTAACGCACCTCCCTACTCTAACTTCCACCATTTAACTGGTGTTGCTTCTCACAGATTCAATCTCTGTATTTCCATTTTGGGGGGAGGGGTAGGAGGGAGGAGGTTCCCTGGGGAATCTTGTACAGTTCAACGCACTCAGCTATATCCCATGACCTTCAGACGTCGGGCTCCACCTCCAGCCTGGCTTATTCCCTCTCACCTGCTTCAGGTCAGTAGCCATAGCCTCCAGCCACACCGGGCTCTCTCTGTGTCCTTCTGAAGGCCCTCTCATCAGGTTTAAGGGGCAGTCACTCCTCCTCTCATGGCCTCTGGGTTCAGTGCAGTGAGAGTCAAGAGATGCAATCAGGGATGACAGGTGGGGGATACAAAGCCTCCCTTGGACCCGGCCAGTGTTCAAAAGTGACTCCAGCTCTTGGGGCACTTTTCTGACCTGTTGATGGCTTACTGCTGGACCTTCCTGACCACAGCTCTCTTGACCTGGCAGGGCATCTCCATCAGCTGGCCATCACAAACGCCCTTCTGTGTCCAGTGGTTCACCCTCAACTTCTGCCGGCTGAGATTCCTATATCTGGCAGACACTCTCCTGGGCAGAGTCCTTTTAAATGACCCCAGGCCAGCATTCTGATGATGAACATGAATCCATCCTTCTCCTTGGGATCTTGGGCTCTTTACCCTGCTACTGAAGGGAACTGCATTGCTTTCAAAGGTAGTCTCTGCTCTGTCTCCAAGCAGCTTCAGATAGCATCTGTCTGGTATTCTCAGGCATGGAGCAGACATCAGTCCACAGTGCCTCAGTGTAGCAAAGAATCTTCCCCTTCGTGAGACCTGAGGTGAGGGAGATACAGTCCTCCCATGCATCTCTACCCCTATGGGTGGGGTAAGGATCAGGTCTTCACAAAGAAATTTTCACAAAATTCTCTGTAATCTTCAATAACCTTCCCCTCTTATAGTCTCAGTATGTGCGAGTTGTTTAACAAGTTCTATAAAACCACTCACCCAAGAATATACTATCTACTGTTTAAATGCCTTGGTCAAAAGCTATAGAGGATACACTCCATGTTAATATCTTTTTTTGAAGGAGTTTTACAAGGTAACCTTCATGTTTCTCCTCCTTGTCCATCATGTCACCATCTGGTAACTACAAAGGTAAAATCCTATCACTATAGCCACTTAATGAATTTATGTGTCATAATACTTATCCAGCTTCAGGTCACACATATAGACATTTTAATAGAAGGAATATTGATTTTTGAATTTTATAAGTCACAATCTCATCAGTTGTGTTCTAATCAAACAGCAGGATGGAAATAACTGGGGCTGGATAAACAAGTAACTGAGTTAATTATGGACTTGCTCATTTTAAAGAAACATTAAATCATGAAGGATTATGCACAGCTGGGTAATTGTTCCTGATCTTAATTTCTAGAATATAGAGCTTGGAGAACTGAGACCTCATCAGTTTGCATAATTCACCTGCAAAGGAAATGAGCCACGCTGGTCTCAGCTTCCTTCTCCACCTCTGCAGTCCTCCTTCTCCTGATATATGGGATTCCTTTCACCTGACTTGCATTGTCAGCCTCACAGCCAGCCCCATTCCCAGGTATGAGAAGTGCACTCATTTCCTATTGATGCTTTAACAAACTGCCACAGACTTGGAAGTGAAGTGAAGTGAAAGTTGCTCAGTCATGTCCAACTCTTTGCAAACCCATGGACTATACAGTCCATGGAATTCTCCAGGCCAGAATACTGGAGTGGGTAGCCTTTACGTTCTCCACGGGTTCTTCCCAACCCAGGGATCAAACCCAAGTCTCCTGCATTACAGGCAGATTCTTTACCAGCTGAGCCACAAGAAAAGCCCTTTAAGCCATAGACTTAGTGGCTTAAAACAACACACATCTGTCCTTTCATCAGAAATCCAAAATGGGTCTCCCTGGGTAAAATCAAGCCTCCCTTTGGGAAAATGTAACAGAGGATACAATTTCTTACATCTTTCAACTTCTAAAGGCTGCCAGAATTCCTTGTCTTGTGGCCCCTGTCTATCTTTAAGCCCAGATTGGCCAACCAACTCTTTCTCATGTTGTATAATTTCGATTTCTGCTTCTGTAGTCATGTCTCTGACTCTGAATGACTCTTCTACCTTTCTTTTCCACACTGAAAGACCCTTGTGATTACACTGGATTAACTCAAGGTCCTCTCCTTATCTTCAGGTCAGCTGGTTAGCAATCTCAATTCCGTCTGCAACCTTAACTTCCCTTTGCCAGTAACAAAGTATATTCAGAGGATCTGAAGATGAGAACTGGGACCTCCTTGGCCAGGGCATTATTCTGCTTACCACACAAGGAGTAATCCCATACTGGGACAGAGGTTACCCAAAACCCTCTGTCTTCCCCTCCCACTAAGGAAGCAGGTGTCTAACTCCAGCAGCTTTCCTGACCCTGGTGTTATGGCCAGTACCTAACCCATAATCCTAGGCACTAATGAAGAACAGAATTATATGCCTATTTCTGTAAATACAATGTTATAGAGCCCACAGTCACATCCATTCATTTATATATTGTCTCTGTCTGTTTCATGCTGCAATAGATGAGTTGAGGAGTTACAACAAAGATTGTATGGCCCACAAAGTCTAAAATATTTATCATCTGGCCCTGAGAAGTTTGCAGATCCCAATATAAAAAGAAGCCCTCTTTCTCTCTCTGATTTATTCTTACTCCTAGATTGTAGCCTTTCATGGTCCCTTAAAGTCAAGTATGTAGACCAGGGCATCCTGATTTGGGCAGACAATGAAATTCACTTTTCACACCACCAGCCCTGTTTATCTGCCATAAATTCTGATCAATTTCTCAAGCTCTAGACTAACACTTTCAGAATCAGCAGGTTTGATGAGAAAAGCAATTTGCTTCCTTTCCAGAACTTGTTTCCTGAAAATCCTTTCTATTTTAGTAGCTATTTAATGTCTTCAAATAAACACTGTTTATATTTCATCTAGCTTCTCTAGTTGTTCTCAGCAAGAAGACTGATCCAAATAATCTGGTCCAGTCTTACCAAAAACATATTTTTAGTGCTTTTTATTGCATTTTTGTTGTCTCCAAATCCTTATTATATTATTCATATTCTTTTATATCTTGTTCTTTCTTTTGTGTTGACCTTATGATTTCTTTATTGCTTATAGCTTCTTTATAGCTTTCTTTATTGCATTCTGTCTCTTAAGGACTACGCTTTCTTGCTTTCTAATGAAGAAGATGGGTTTTGTGAAACACTCTTCTAAATCCTACAGTTAATTACTGTCTCAGATAAACTTACCCTTGACTCTTCAAAATAAAATTTATTTCTCCTTGTTTTATATTAATTTACCATAGCCCCTATTTATTTAGTTTTATTTCTGTCTCTTTATCTTCTAACTAGGTAAAGTCTAGACTTGATAAACTGGTTGCTTTTAGCCCTGCTTCTTAAAAAAAAAAATCAACAAATCTGCTAATCAGATTTATCCTCAACTAGAGGGCACAATGAGGCAGAGTTTGCATTCCAAGCCAAATTTTCCAGTACTTTCTTTTTCTGAGTACAGTTGTGAGGTATAGTATTTTAGCCATCTCACAGAGAAGCAACTCATAATCAGGGACAATGGTAAGTCTCCTGACTCACTGGCCTAGCTGCTAGTCCCTAGCTCAGGAGACAGAAGGAAGAAGTACAAAATTTCTCAGCTTCTTTGACTGGATCTCTTTCAAGAGGTGAAACCTGAATAGGTTCTTTCTCAATCCTGTTCTGCCCTGTTTTTTTGTATTACCTTGAAATTTATTTTTATATTTATATTCCCACTTTGGGACTCTGTTTAGGAACAATGAATTAAAGGTCAGGTCTACTAGCAGTAAAAGTTGTCCAGAATTGCATTGTGCAGTTACCCAGGACTGGCCCGCCCCCTTGATTTCATCCAGCTATATGTTTTTCATATTCTTCTTAGGCTTTCCAGCTTCAAAGAGACGACATGGTTTGTGAAATGAGTCACAAAAATGCAAACTAGCATCAACATAAGCTCATGACATAAATTAAACTTTTTTTTAAAAAAATTACTGATTTGTGACATGGTATCTGGGGATTTGGTACAGTCAAGGATTACTTCTTCCTCAAGTACTGTTATCATTATTGTTCAGTCACTAAGTCGTATCCATTAGTGAGTTACAAAAGGAACCAGAGTGGATATTTCTACTTGTGCAATTTCATTTGGATGATTTGGTGTCCAATAAATAATGTTATACAGTGGAAGCAGTCAGAAGGCCTGACTTTGAATCCTTTCTTCTAAGTTTCAACTATGTGACTTTGAGCTATGCAACCTGAACCTCTTTACTCTTCCATAAAATGAGAATGATAACCATTATATAACTTTACTTACTTATTGGTTCAATAAGAAAAATAATTGATAGGAGATGCAGAAGAAATTTGTAAATTATTATCATGTTTTAAGTTATATTTATTTTTAAAACTATTTCAGAATGAAAACTGAGAACTACTATTTGACAGCGTTAAATTTGAATGACAAAGATCCCTGTCAATCTCTAATTATCCACTCATTCCAGAACTGACATAGAAAATCTGTAATATTTATTTTCTATATGATCACAAGAGAGTTCCAGGTGAAGAGAACAGCCTATGAGTGATGAAGCTGGTTTAAATTTTAAAGGTAAATGCATCCTCCCTTCTCCTAGTGACGTTAGAAATCAACAAGGAACACATTGCGTGGTCAGCTTCAGTTGCTCCAGTGCATTCCCTGGCAATGCACCTTCAGGCAACCCAGGGAAAACTCAGACCAAGACATTAAGGTTGAAAATCAAACCAAAACACAAACAAACAAAAAATACTAAGCACTATACCATGAGAAATCAATTTCAGATTTTTGCTTTTGGTTGTATTCCAAGGCCTTAGAAAGCATCACTACGAACAAAGCTAGTGGAGGTGATGGCATTCCAGTTGACCTATTTCAAATACTGAAAGATGATGCTGTGACAGTGCTGCACTCAATATGCCAGCAAATTTGGAAAACTCAGCAGTGGCCACAGGACTGGAAAAGGTCAGTTTTCGTTCCAATCCCAAAGAAAGGCAATGCCAAAGAAT
>SJYC01068264.1:0-17491 GCA_006408675.1 Madoqua kirkii | reverse complement strand
TTTACTATCTATTCATACTCTGTCAGTTTTTCCTTGGTTGTAATTATATTTATAATTGTTATTATTTTATATTGAAGATGCCAACCCTTTTGCATATACATTTGTATTTGGTTTAACAAACCTTGATATATTTTCTTAATTTTCTTTTAATCATTTTTATTAGTTTTATTATGAATTTTTTCAAATATTCAAGTTATAGTGAGCAATATTGCCCTTATTTTTACTGCCTGTGTTATCAAACTTAGATGAGTCTTCACAGTTTTATGCAATTGCTTTTTAACATAAAATTTTATTCTACGATGATCTATGCATGCCAACCTATAAAAACCATAGTGTTAAGTCTTAAAAATATACATCCAAGAACCTAGGATAAGAAACAGAATATCCCTAGCACCCAGAAGCACATCATACCCCTTCCTGTACTTAACCCCCACCTCCATTTTTTGCACTTTAAAAGAATTAAATCATACAGCAATATCCTCTTGTGCCTGATAACTCCTTTCAGCATTTTGATCATGAGATTCATCTCCTGGTGTTGAATGTAGTTGTTCACTGATGCATTTATTCCATGCTGCTATGAATTTTCTTATACATATTTTTTCTACTATTTAAACTTTTTAAAAAGTTTATTTTTTATTGAAGGATAGTTGCTTTACAAAATTTTGCTGTTTTCTGTCAAACCTCAACATGAATCAGCCATGGGTATACATATATCCCCTCCCTCTTGAACCTCTCTCCCATCTCGCTCCCATCCCACCTCTCTGCTGCTGCTGCTGCTGCTAAGTCTCTTCAGTCATGTCCGACTCTGTGCGACACCATAGACATCAGCCCACCAGGCTCCCCTGTCCCTGGGATTCTCCAGGCAAAAATACTGGAGTGGGTTGCCATTTCCTTCTCCAATGCATGAAAGTGAAAAGTAAACGTGATGTTGCTCAGTTGTGTCCTACCCTCAGACCCCATGGACTGCAGCCTTCCAGGCTCCTCCATCCATGAGATTTTCCAGGCAAGAGTACTGGAGTAGGGTGCCATTGCCTTCTCCTATCCCACCCCTCTAGGTTTATACAAAGCCCCTGTTTGAGTTACCTAATCCATACAGCAAATTACCGTTGGCTATCTATTTAACATATGGTAATAAAAGTTTTCATGTTACTTTATCCATACATCTCACCATCTCCTCCCCTGTCCCCATGTCCATAATTGTATTCTCTCTCTGTTTCTCCATTGTTGTCTTGTAGATAATTCTTCAGTACCATTTTTCTAGATTCTGTATATATATGTTAGAACATGGTATTTGTCTTTCTCTTTCTGACTCACATTACTCTGTATAATAGGTTCTAGGTTTACCCACCTCATCAGAACTGACTCAAATAATTCCTTTTTATGGCCGAGTAATATTCCATTGCATATATATACCACCCCTTCTTTAACCATTCATCTTTCAATGGACATGTAGGTTGCTTCCATGCTCTAGCTATTGTAAATAGTGCTGCAGTGACCAATGGGATACATGTGTCTCTCTCAATTTTGTTTTTCTCAAGGTATATACCTAGGAGTGATTTTGCTGGGTCATATGGTGGTTTTATTCCTAGTTTTTTAAGGAATCTCCATACTGTCTTCCATAGTGGCTATATCAGTTCACATTCTTGCCAACAATGCAAGAGTGTAACCCTTTTCTCAACACCCTTTACAGCACTTATTGTTTGTAGACTTTTTGATGATGGCCATTTTGACCAGTGTGAGGTGATATCTCATTATAGTTTTGATTTGCATTTCTCTAATAATGAGTGATGTTGAACATCTTTTCATGTGTTTATTAGCCATCTGTATGTCTTCTTTGGAGAACTGTCAGTTTAGGTCTTTTCCCCACTTTTTGATTGAGTTGTTTGTTTTTCTGGAATTGAGTTGTATGTGCTTCTTGTATATTTTTGAAATTAATCCTTTGTCAGTTGTTTCATTTGCTATTATTTTCTCCCATTCTGAGGATTGTCTCTTCACCTTATTTATAGTTTCCTTTGCTATGCAAAAGCTTTTAAGTTTAATTAGGTCCCACTTGCTTCCTTTTTTTTTTTTAATTTTTGTTACTCTAGAGATGGGTCAGAGACAATTTTGCTTTGATTTATATCATCGAGTGTTCTGCCTTTGTTTTCTTCTAAGAATTTTGTAGATTGTGGTCTTACATTTAGGTCTTTAATACTTTTTGAGTTTATCTTTGTGTATGGTGTTAGGAAAGTTCTAATTTCATTCGTTTACATGTAGCCGTCCAGTTTTCCCAGCATCATTTATTGAAGAGACTGTCTTTGTCCCGTTGTCTATTCTTGCCTCCTTTGCAAAAAAATAAGGTACCCAAAGGTGCATGGGTTTATTTCTGGGCTTTCTATCTTTTTCGACCGGTCTATATTTCTGTTTGTCTGCCAGTACCATACTGTCTTGATGACTGTAGCTTTGTAGTATAATATGAAGTCATAAAGCTTGATTTCTCTGGCTCCATTCTTCTTTCTCAAGACTGCTTTAGCTATTTGAGGTCTTTTGTGTTTCCATACGAATTGTATAATTTTTTGATCTAGTTCTATGAAAAACACCATTGGTAAATTGATAGGGATCTCATTGAATCTGTTGATTAAATTTGGTAGTATAGTAATTTTCAAAATATTGATTCTTTCTGTCTAGGAACATGAACTATCTCTCTGTTTATGTCATCTTTGATTTCTTTCATTAGTGCCTTACCATTTTATGTGTACAGTTCTTTTGTATCCCTAGCTAAGTTTATTCCTAGATATTTAATTCTTTTTGTTGCAGTGGTGAATAGGATTGGTTCCTTAATTTCTCTTTCTGACTTTTCATTGTTAGTATATAGAAATGCAAGTGACTTCTGTGTATTGATTTGATATCCCACAACCTTGCTAAATTCACTGACTAGCTCTAGTAATTTTCTGATACCATCTTTAGGATTGTCTATGTACAGTATCATGCCATCTGCAAACAGTGAGATTTGTACATCTTATTTTCTGATCTGGATTTCTTTTATTTCTTTTTCTTCTCTGATTGCTGTAGCTAGGCCTTCCAGAACTATGCTGAATAATATGGTGAAAGGGGACACCCTTGTCTTATTCCTGATCTTAGGGCTAATGCTTTCAGGTTTTCACCATTGAAAATAATGTTTGCTATAGGCTTATCATATATAGCCTTTATTATGTTGAGGTAAGTTCCCTCTATGCCCATTTTTTGAAGAGTTTTAATCATAGGTAGCTGCTGAGTTTTGTCAAAGGCTTTACCTGCATCTATTAAGATTATCATATGGTTTTTATCTTTCAATTTTTTTTTACGGTGTATCATATTGATTGATTTGCATATACTGAAGAATCCTTGAGATCAGTTCAGTCATTCAGTTGTGTCAGACTCTTTGCTACCCCATAGACTGTAGCATGTGAGGCCTCCCTGTCCATCACCAACTCCCGGAGTTTACCCAAACTCATGTCCATTGAGTTGGTGATGCCATCCAAACACCTTATCCTCTGTCATCCCTTTCTCCTCCTGCCTTCAATCTTTCCAAGCATCGGGCTCTTTTCAGATGAAGAATCCTCGCATCCCTGTAGTAAACCCACCTTGATTATGGTGTATGAGCTTTTTAATGTTTTGCTGAATTCTGTTTGCTAAAATTTTGTTGAAGATTTTTGCCTCTATGTTCATCAGTCATATTGGCCTGTAATTTTCTCTTTTTGTTTTGTCTTTGTCTGGTTTTGGTATCAGGGTGATGGTGACCTCGTAGAATAAATTTGGAAGTGTTCCTTCCTCTGAAATTTTTTGAAAGAATTTTATGAGAATAGGCATGATATCTTCTCTAAATGTTTGATAGAATTCTCCTGTGAAGCCATCTTGTCCTCAGCTTTTGTTTTTGAGGAGAATTTTTATCAGAGCTTCAATTTCAGTGCTTATAATTGGGTTGCTCATAATATCTATTTCTTCCTGGTTCAGTCTTGGAAGATTGAACTTATCTAAGAATCTGTCCATTTCTTCCAGGTTATCCATTTTATTGCCATATGCTTGTGCATAATATTCTTTTATAATCTTTTGTATTTCTTCATTGTCTGTTGTAACCTCTCCTTTTTCATTTCTAATTTTGTTGACTTGATTCTTCTCTCTTTTTTTCTTGAAGAGTCTGGCTAAATTTTATCAATTTTGTTTATCTTCTCAAAGAACCAGCTTTTAGTTTTATTTTTTAATTAATAAAACTTTTAGTTTTATTAACCTTACTATTGTTTCCTTTCTTTATTTCTGCTTAGATCTTTATGATTTATCTTCTACTACTTTGGTGGTTTTTTTTTTTTTTCCTCCTTCTTTTTCCAGTTACTTTAGTTGTAAAGTTAGTTGATCTATTTGATGTTTTTCTTGTTTCTTGAGGTTATGGTGGTGGTTTAGTCACAAAGTCATGTCTGACTCTTGTGATCCCATGGACAGAGGAGACTGGTAGGCTATAGTCCATGGGATTCTCCAGGCAAGAATACTGGAATGGGTTGCCATTTCCTTCTCCAGGGGATCTTCCCAACCTAGGAATTGATCCCAGGTCTCCTGCATTGTAGAGGGACTCTTTACCAACTGAGCTACAAAGGAAACATGTTATTTCTTGAGGTAGGATTGCATTTCTATAAAATTCCCCCTTAGAACTGCTTTGGTTACACCCCATTGGTTTTGAGTTGTTGTGTTTTCCTTGTCATTTATTTCTAGAAATCTTTTGGTACCACTTTTGATTTCTTCAGTAACCTGTTATTTACAAGAATGTTGTTTTATTTTCATGTGTTTGTGTTTCTTACAGTGTTTTTTTTCTTGTAATTGATTTCTAGTCTCATAGTGTTGTGGTCAGAGAATATGCTTGATACAATTTCAATTTTCTTAAATTTACTGAGGTTTGATTTGCGACCCAAGATGTGCTCAGTCTTGGAGAATGTTTCCTGTGCACTTGAGAAGAACATGTATTCTTCTCCATTTGGGTGGAACGTCCTGAAGGTATCAATGAGATCCATCTCTCCTAATATATCATTTAAGACTTGCATTTCCTCATTAAGTTTCTGTTTTCACGAACTATCCATTGGCGTGAGTGAGGTGTTAAAGTCTCCTACTATTACTGTGTTACCGTCAATTTCTCCTTTTATGTCTGTTAGTGTTTGTCTTATGTATTGAGGTGCTCCTATGTTAGGTGCATAAATATTTACAATTGTTATGTCTTCCTCTTTTGATCCTTATATAGTGTCCTATTTATCTCTTGTAAACTTCTTTATTTTAAGATCTATTTTGTCTGATATGAGGATTGCTACTCCATCTTTCTTTTGCTTCCCATTTGCATGAAATATATTTTTCCAGCCTCTCACTTTCAGTCTATATGTGTCTTTAGGTCTGATGTGGGTTTCTTGTAGACAGCATATATATGGGTTTTGTTTTTGTATACATTCAACCACTGTGTGTCTTTTGGTTGGAGCATATAGTACATTTACATTGAAAGTAATTATTGATATGTATGTTCCTATTGTCATTTTCTAATTGTTTGGTGTTGATTTTATAGGTCTTTTTTCTTTTTGTTGTATTTCTTGACTGTCTAAGTCCATTTTAACATTTGTTGTAAAGCTGGTTTGGTGGTACTGAATTCTCTTAACTTTTGCTCATCTTAAAAGCTTTTTATTTGTCCATAACTTTTAAATGAGACCCTTGCTGGGTACAGTAATCTTGGTTGTAGATTTTTCTCTTTCAGTATTTTAAATATATCCTGCCATTCCCTTCTGGCTTGCAGAGTTTCTGTTGAAAGATCAGCTGTTAAGCATATCGGGTTTCTCTTGTATATTACTTGTTGCTTCTCCCTTGATGCTTTTAATATTCTTTTTCTTTGTGTTTAGTCTTTGTTTGATTAGTATGTGCCTTGGTGTGTTTCTCCTTGAGTTTATCCTGTATGGGACTCTTTGTCCCTCTTGGATTTGATTGGCTATTTCCTTTTCCATGTTGGGAAATTTTCAACCATAATCTCTTTAAAAAATTTCTCATACCTTTCTTTTTCTCTTCTTCTTCTTCTGGGACCCCTATAATTTGAATGTGGGTGCATTTGATATGGTCCCTAAGGTCTCTGAGGCTGTCCTCAGTTCTTTTCATTCTTTTTACTTTTTTCTGCTCTTCAAATATTATTTCCACCATTTTATCTTCCAGCTCACTGATTTGTTTTTCTGCTTCAGATATTCTGCTATTGATTCCTTCTAGAGTATTTTTAATTTCAGTAATTGTATTGTTTGTCTCTGTATGCTTATTCTTTAATTCTTCTAGGTAATTGTTAATTGATTCTTGCATTGTCTCCATTTTGCTTTCAAGGTTTCTGATCATCTTTACTATCATTATTCTCAATTCTTTTTCAGGTAAATTTCCTATTTCCTCTTCATTTATTTGGACTTATGTGTTTCTAGTTTATTTCTTCATTTGTACTGTATTTCTCTGACTTTTCTTTTCTTTTCTTTTTTTATTTTTAAAGTGTTGTGTTTGAAGTCCCCTTTTCCCAGGCTTCAAGGAAAGTTGAATTATTTCCTTGAGGAAGGACTGTATGCTTATTCTTTAATTCTTCTAGGTAATTGTTAATTGATTCTTGCATTGTCTCCATTTTGCTTTCAAGGTTTCTGATCATCTTTACTATCATTATTCTCAATTCTTTTTCAGGTAAATTTCCTATTTCCTCTTCATTTATTTGGACTTATGTGTTTCTAGTTTATTTCTTCATTTGTACTGTATTTCTCTGACTTTTCTTTTCTTTTCTTTTTTTATTTTTAAAGTGTTGTGTTTGAAGTCCCCTTTTCCCAGGCTTCAAGGAAAGTTGAATTATTTCCTTGAGGAAGGTTGAATTCTTTTTTTCTTTTGGTTTCTTCTCTTCTAAGTTTGATCAGTGGTGTGTGTGAGCTTCCTATAGGGTTAGATTATGCTGAGTTTTTGTTTGTTTGTTTTTCCTCTGATGGGCAAGGCTGAGTGAGGTGTTACTCCTGTCTGCTGACTGGGTCTGTATTTCTCTTTTGTTTGTTGCTTAGATGAGGCGTCCTGTGCAGGGTGCTATTGGTGGTTGGGTGATCCTGGGTCTTATGTTCAAGTGGCTTCCTGTGGGAGCTCTCACTGTCTGATGCTCCTTAGGGTTAGTTCTATGGTAGTCTGGGGTCTTGGAGTCAGTGCTCTCACTCCGAAGGCTCAGGGTTTGATGTCTGGTCAGGAATGAAGATTCTACACATGGTTTGTTATGGCATTAAGGGAGAGTAAAACAAATATCTGAAAACAAGAAACCAAAGATGACCCCCAGAAAAATGGAAGTTACAAAATCAGGCAAATAATAATTAAAATAATGGAATATACACATGTACATATAAACCCATGAACAAAGTGAAAACAGTCCAACAAATATAAAGAACAGTAGATTGATCTGGCAAGCAAAGGAAATAAAAAATTATATTACCAGTTAAGAACAAAACTAACTTAAGCACTAGAAAACAAAACTAAAGCAACGTGCCAAGTGGGGAATAAAGCAATGAAAAAAAAAACCTAACAAATATGTTGAGAGGAAAGGAAAGAAAGAATAGATATGCAAAGTTAAAGAGAGATAAATGAAGAAGATTTACATATAATAAAGATTAACTGAAAGGGTAAAAGAACAGAAGAACAGTAGGAAAAGCAAACCAATAAGTGTATGTAGTAGGAATGTGTAGAAAAAATATAGTAGGTTTAAAAAATTAAGAATTAAAATTATAAAAAAAAGAGAGAAAAGAACAATAACGGAATAAGTAAGAAAAGAGAGGGAGGGGAGGAAAACACAGAACTGCAAAAGCCCAATGTCAAGGCAGAGGTTTATAAAAACAATAAAAATTGTGACTGAATATACATATATACATATACACTTATAAACAAAATCAAAATAGTCCAACAAATTAAGTACAGTAGATTCACTTGACAAAGAAAAGCAAAAATTATATCTACCAAAACAAAACTAAGTAAAGCACAAACTGGATAACAAAACTAAAGCAAGGTGCCAAGTGACGAATAAAGCAATGAAATTAAAAACTAACAAATATGTTGAGAGGAAAGGAGAGAAAGAAAAGAAAGAATAGACATACAAAGTTAAATAGAGGTAGATAAAGATGATTTATATATGTTAAAGATTAACTGTAAGGGGAAAGGAAAAGCAAACAAAGGAATAAATGTAAAAAAAAAAATAACAGACTTAAAAATTAAAAAAGAAAAAAAAGGAAAAAAAAAAAAAAAGAGGAAAACTCCACAGAACTGCAAAAGCCCATTCTAGAGGTAGAGGTTTATGACATAAAAAAAAAAAAAAAAAAAGTGTCTGAGGGGAAAAAAAAAAAAAGCTCAAAAGTTTAATTGGATAGCTTTACTTCAGTTCAGTTCAGTAGCTCAGTCGTGTCCAACTCTTTGCGACCACATGAATCGCAGCATGCTAAGCCTCCCTGTCTATCACCAACTCCTGGAGTTCACTCAGACTCATGTCCATCGAGTCCATGATGCCGTCCAGCCATCTCATCCTCAGTCATCCCCTTCTACTCCTGCCCCCAATCCCTCCCAGAATCAGAGTCATTTTAAATAAGTCAACCCTTCACATGAGGTGGCCAAAGTACTGGAGTTTCAGCTTTAGCATCATTCCTTCCGAAGAAATCCCAGGGTTGATCTCCTTCAGAATGGACTGGTTGGATCTCCTTGCAGTCCAAGGGACTCTCAAGAGTCTGCTCCAACACCACAGTTCAAAAGCATCAATTCTTTGGCACTCAGCCTTCTTCACAGTCCAACTCTCACATCCATACATGACCATAGGAAAAACCATAGCCTTGACTAGATGGACCTTAGTCAGCAAAGTAATGTCTCTGCTTTTGAATATACTATCTAGGTTGGTCATAACTTTTCTTCCAAGGAGTAAGTGTCTTTTAATTTCATGGCTGCAGTCACCATGTGCAGTGATTTTGGAGCCCCCCAAAATAAAGGCTGAGACTGTTTCCACTGTTTCCCCATCTATTTCCTAGGAAGTGATGGAACCGGATGCCATGATCTTCGTTTTCTGAATGTTGAGCTTTAAGCCAACTTTTTCATTCTCCTCTTTCATTTTCATCAAGAGGCTTTTTAGCTCCTCTTCACTTTCTGCCATAAGAGTGGTGTCATCCGCATGTCTGAGGTTATTGATAATTCTTCCAGCAATCTTGATTCCAGCTTGTGTTTCTTCCAGTCCAACGTTTCTCATGATATACTCTGCATATAAGTTAAATAAGCAGAGTGACAATATACATCCTTAATGTACTCCTTTTCCTATTTGGAACCAGTCTGTTGTTCCATGTCCAGTTCTAACTGTTGCTTCCTGACCTGCATACAGATTTCTCAAGAGGCAGTCAGGTGGTCTGGTATTCCCATCTCTCTCAGAATTTTCCACAGATTATTGTGATCCACACAGTCAAAGGCTTTGGCATAGTCAATAAAGCAGAAATAGAGGCTTTCCTGGAACTCTCTTGCTTTTTCCATGATCCAGTGGATGTTGGCAGTTTGATCTCTGGTTCCTCTGCCTTTTCTAAAACCAGCTTGAACATCAGGGAGTTCATGGTTCATGTATTGCTGAAGCCTGGCTTGGAGAATTTTAAGCATTACTTTACTAGCATGTGAGATGAGTGCAATTGTGCAGTAGTTTGAGCATTCTTTGGCATTGCCTTTTTTTGGAGTTGGAATGAAATCGGACCTTTTCTAGTCCTGTGGCCACTGCTGAGTTTTCCAAATGTGCTGGCATGTTGAGTGCAGCATGTTCACAGCATCATCTTTCAGGATTTGAAACAGCTCAACTGGAATTCCACCGCCTCCACTAGCTTTGTTTGTAGTGATGCTTTCTAAGGCCCAGTTGACTTCACATTCCAAGATGTCTGGCTCTAGATTAGTGATCACATCATCATGATTATCTGGGTCATGAAGATCTTTTTTGTACAGTTCTTCCATGTATTCTTGCCACCTCTTCTTAATATCTTCTGCTTCTGTTAGGTCCATACCATTTTTGTCCTTTATCGAGCCCATCTTTGCATGAAATGTCCCCTTGGTATCTCTGATTTTCTTGAAGAGATCTCTAGTCTTTCCCATTCTGTTGTTTTCCTCTATTTCTTTGTATTGATCACTGAGGAAGGCTTTCTTATCTCTTCTTGCTATTCTTTGGAACTCTGCTTAGTGCCAATAAAATTGACAGCAACAGAGGGGTAAAAGAGGGGAAAAATCAAAAAGAATCTACAGAATAAGTCAAAAAGTAAGAATAAGAAATGTTTTTCTTGAATCACTGCTGTTAAAGTCCTTTCCCATACCGGAAATCACAGTTCACCTTACCTCCCTAGGATGTCCTCCAACACTGTGCTGATCTCTGGACCTGCTGTAGAGGCCACTCAGATTCTAATCTGTTCCTATTCCTGTGTGTTCTTGCCTCCAGTGTCCACAGCTATCAAAGCTAGTGAGTTTTCTTTTGTAGGCACTCTAAATGGCATTTTATATATTCCTTAGACACAGAGTCATCTGATCGTGTGGATTTAATCTGCAGCTTGTACAGCTGGTGACAAGGTTTTAGGTCTTTTTCCTTAGCCACACTGCCCCTTGGGTTTCAAATGTGGTTTTAATTCCACCTCTACATGTGTGTCATCCATGGGCTTTAGCTCCTGAGGCTGCCTTGGAGGGCTTGGGTTTGCCCCTGTGAGGTCCAGGTGTGGAGGTAGTGTAGCTGCTTGGGTCACAGGGGTTCTGGCAGCATCAGGTACTCAGGGGGGGTTGGTGGCTAGGGTAGTAGGAAATATAGTGCTCTAAAAAGATATGGCAACCAATCTTGGCCAATATGCTCTAGTATTCTTGCCTGGAGAACCCACTCTCTGACAGAGAAGCCTGGCAGGCCACAGTCTACACGGTTGCAAAGAGACAGGACTGAAATAACCCTGTGAGCCTAAACACAGACTTTTCTCTTTTTTTGCCTGTGGCAGCTCTGCCCCAGTGAGAGTTGAGCATGAATGTGGTGCAGCTGCTTGGCTTGCGGGCACGCTGGTGGTGCCAAGTGTGCAAAGACTCGGACTGTCTCTGCAGGAAGAGTTATGGCCCTATCAGAGTCCTTTTTTGAGCCTCTTGTAGCTGGCGATCAGAAGGCCTCTTTGGCCAGTCTTTCTCCGTGGCTCTGCCCATACAGGCACTTAGAGAGAGATTTCTTGCCTGGGGTCTTTCTCTGTTGTTTGGCATGACAGGCACTTAAACAAGGCACCCTGGTTGGGATCCTACCCTGCAGTTCCACGCATCAGTCACTGAAAGGAGCACCTTGGGTGGGGTCCTACTCTGTAGTCCAGTGCCTAAGGCATTTGATTGGCCAGCCTCTCTATTGTTCAGCTGCCGATGCTGGTGTCTGAAGAGAGAGGCTGTGGTGATGGCTCCACTGGTGTTCTGCACGACTCAGAAGTAGCGCCGTGCTTCCATGGCTACCTGGTTTCCTCTACAGGCATTTCCCACCACGATCTCCTCCCTCACATCCCCTCAGTCCGTCTCTCTACAGTCAGCAGCAGCCCTGGCCCTGGGATTGCTGCACAATCCCTAATCTCTAGTTCCCAGCCACTGTCCCTTCCAGGAGACCCGCATTCCTGTCTGGGGTATGTATGGCTGTGGCAAGGACTGTCTGTTCTCATTCCATTTAGACTGCCCCAGATCAGCTATCAGCTTTAAATGTTTCTCTCCTGACTCAGACAGTTGCTTGACTTGGGCATTGGACCTCTGCTTCAGATCCCTCACCTGCCGAGGACAGGTCCATTCCTACTAACACTCCTGTTTTTTCCCCTACTTCCTTCATCCTACCAAGTTTCGAGTGGTTCTATATATTCTTTTCCATTGGTCAAGTACTCTTGTCCACTCTCAGCTAGTCTTCTGCATGCACCCCGGTGTCTGAAAGTATATTCCTGATGTATCCATGGAGAGAGATGTACTCCACATCCACCTACTTCTCCGCCATCACGTTCTCCTTTTAAACTTTCTGTTTTGCATTGAGGTGTACCTCTGTCCATGGGGATTCTCTAGGCAAGAATACTGTAGTGGGTTGCTATGCCCTCCTCCAGGGGATCTTCCTAACCCAGGGATCAAACCCAGGTCTCCCACACTGCAGGTGGCTTCGTTACCATCTGAGCCACTAGGGAAGCCCCAAAATACTGGAGTGTGTAGCCTCTCGGTTCTCCTGGGGATCTTCCCAACCCAGGAATCAAACCAGGGTCTCCTGCACTGCAGGTGGATTCTTTAAAAGCTGATCTACCAGGGAAGCTCTACTATGAATATTCTTGTACATGTTTTCCTTTCTTCTTCTTTTTTTTTAGCTGTTTGAAGTTTTTGTTTTATATTGAGGTATAGCCAATTAACAATGTTGTCATGGTGTCAGGTGAACAATGAAAGGACTCTGTCATCATATTCATGTATCCATTCTCCCCCAAACTCCACTCCCATCCAGACTACTGCATAACATTGAGCAGAGTTCCATGTGCTCTATAGTATATCCTTGTTGATTATCCATTCTAAATATAGTAGTGTGTACGTGTCCATCCCAAACTCCCTAACTATCCCTTCCCACCATCCTTCCCTCTGGCCACCATAAGCTTGTTCTTAAAGTCTGTGTGTCTGTTTCTTGTCTTGTAAGTTCATTTGTATCCTTTCTATTTAGATTCCACATATAAGAGGTGTCATACAATATTTCTTCTTATTTTGATGAACATAGATATACAGTTTTTCTTGGAGATGAAACCTGGAGCAAAATTTTGGGCCACAGAGTTGGTGTAGTCTCAATATTAGAAGACTCTGATCCATACTTTTCAAAGTCGATTGTTATTTTGAATAGAGGTAAAGGATAGTAAAGGATGGGAAACCTGATACCATCATGTGTTGACCATTTCTGTATGCTTATTTTCTATTTATGCATGCTAAGTTGCTTAAGTCATATCTGACTTTGTGCGACACTATGGACTGTAACCTGCCAGGCTCCTCTCTGTCCATGGGATTCTCCAGGTGAGAATACTGGAGTGAGTTACCACGCTCTCCTCCAGGGTATTTTCCCCATTTTGCACTTATACCACATTCAAATTAAAATTTGAACAGAGAAAAGTAGAAGATTCAGTTTTCCATTTTATTTTGCTGTTAAGAAATGACTTCAGGTTTGCATTTCTGGAATCAATTCTGTGTTTCTAATTAAGCTTAAGAAGTACTTTCCAATTATTATTTTTCTGTTCCATATATATGATCTTACATTTCTAACTGCATATTTTTATTGAAGCCATCTTATCTCACATTTTAGGAATTAGGAAGTTTTGTGTATTTTGCCTGAATGAAATTTTGAAGAAAATTACTAATTTATAGTGGAATAGGCAAGGGCTTTCAAGCCAGGCATGAACAGATGCTAATGTTGCCTCTATCATTTGATAGCTGCATGATCTTTGGTCACAAGATTGTTTTCTGTAAAATTATACTACTTGGGATTGCTTTGAAGACTTAGTGAAATCTTAAACACTTATGTAGTATTTGCTCTATGGCCATCACTGATTCTAAGTGCTTTCTTATGACACAATTTGCTCTCTGTTAACAATTCTATGTATTAGCTCTATCATCATCTCATTTTTTTAGAGGTGAAGAAACTCACACTGAAGATTTAAACAACTGCCCAGTTTGCCTGGGATGACAAGTGCCACACATAAACACAGTTTGGCTCTGGAGTCCATGCTCATATCTTGACACCCATTAAGTATTTGAATGTCAATAAATACTTATTATCCTTCTGCTGAGCATAACTCATCATGATTTAAAACATATTCAGAGTATAATTTCACAATAAGTTGGCTGTTCTGTAACCATACCACCAAATTAGTTGAAAAAGTAAGAGAAATATTCCTAACTAATACGATGTAAAACAAAATATTTCCAATTCTTCCTGAATATAAATTTGTCCAATCACTGAGGTATCTTCTGAGTCCTAATTCCTCATATTTGGAGGAATTATTACCATACCATGACTTTCTTACTCATTTAGAATAGGTAGTTTGCTGATGTCTCCTGACATTCATGTGTCAAAAGACCTTTGATGAGGTATGAATTGCAAGCTGTGGAAATGTCCTTTTCATGGGAGTTTATTTGTGAATGACTGTGCTGAGAGCACATGGTGTGAAGTTTGAAAGGGAGAAAAATAAATGTTCATTATTTTTAATGTTTTGGTTTCCTAAAGATAGAGGTTGGAGGATGTCAGTATCAGGTGCTCCCCCTTTCATTTCATTCACCAAACCAACAAGGAAGAGATTCTCTTGGAGACAAAGTTCTCAGGTCACTCACAACTGAAGAAAGAAAGAGGATATCAAGGCTGGGACACAACTGAGGGGACTGGTCTGAGACACAGCTGGTGGAAGGTGCCAAATGGAAAGAACACATGGTTAAATTATATTCCACATTTTCTGACCAAAATTATTTGCTACAGTGTTATTCACTGCCTAAGGAATTTTCATGGTTTGAGAGAGCTATCTTTCAAAAATGTCAAGTCTTTTCTGAAACAGGATGTAGAGTAAAACACATAGAAAATGCTACTTTGTTTTTTTTCTTGCAAGTAAAATGCTGCAGTTTGCAAGTGAATAAGTACTTTGGGTTTTTAACATGGTAAGTTATTATTAAAATTAAAACTATTAAAAATTATGCTAAGGAATTCAGATGTCTGAATTAACAGAGACAAATTTAATACAGTTTCCCCAATGCTAACCTTATAGCTTTGTATCAATATAGAGGACTGATTATTTTGGAACTGTGTGCAAATCTTTTAGTTCAGTACTTAATACAGGATCTATATATACTTAAGCCCTAAAAGAAGCAACTACAAAATAAAAAGGCAAAATCGTATTCAAATCATATAAAACTTTGATATCAATATCAAAGAAATTTTGCCAGTGTGAGTTTTTCTTAAAGGGCATAAATTCAAATTTTTATTTGAATATTTGAAGTGTTCATATGCCACATTCTTAGACAAATCACATATACTCACTCACACACACTCACACAAATTAAGTACCCAAATACATACATAAAAGTACAGACACCTTCCAAGATTTTCTCTATCTTGTAAGAACTGTGTGATTTTTTCTTTCTTTGCCAGGTGGTATTTTTGAATATGTGGAATCTGGCCCAATGGGAGCTGAGGAACTTGCATTCAGATTTGCTGTGAACACAATCAACAGAAACAGAACCTTGTTGCCCAATACCACCCTAACCTATGACACCCAGAAGTAAACCTCTATGACAGTTTTGAAGCATCCAAGAAAGGTAATTGATAGATATTTAATAGTGTGTTTTCTGAAATTCAAATTTTTAGCTACTCTTAGAGATTTCTTAATCTACAAAGTAATTAATAAGTCACTAGAAATATTTTTATGCAAATATTTCTTTTTGAGCTGCACTTGTTTATTTTTATTTTCAGGAAAGGTAAAGTGATATGATTATTTGCTGAAAAAATTTGCTTATAACATGAACAGTAGTTAGGTCTGAGATAGTGAAATTGTTTTCTTTTCCCCCATTAATCCTTTTGTTTTACTACTAAACTATTCCTATTTTAAGAACCTACTAAAATAAAATACCATCAGTGGATTTTACCAAGATTTACAACCCAATTTTACATTTTTATTTGCATTATGTGTCAATTCTACTTTACTACTGTGGTCTTAATTTACTGAGTATCTTGAAAGTGCTATGGTTGCAAGTGACTTAAAAATGTCAGCCTAATTTTAAAACTTAATTGGAAAAATTTGATCAGTCTTTCATTTATGTTGCCTATTTTTTAGCCACTTTATATTTGTTTTTGTAACTGAGAATAAATGGCTAATGACATAGAAATTGGATTACATGAAGAAATAATAAAAATACCAAGAAATAAATGTGTTTTGAGAGATGTTTTCATTGGCTTACTTTGTCTAAGTAGGTGATCTTTTCTTGTGCATAGTTAGCATTCATGAAATTAAATTCCATAAGGTAGATTTTCTCAAAGGAGTGGACTTAGAAAGCGTGTGTTCTAAATTCTTATTTTTAAGACAGTGCTTGCTATTCTGTAATGCTAATATTGTTTTATTAGCTACCTTACACTGATAGAAATGTACATAATTATTTATAATTCTAACCAGTACAGAGTTCTTCTAAATTCATTAATATTAATGGCAGTTGATAAAATATAATATTTCTTAAGATGAAAGTATCCTTCTTTTCCCCCAGCTAACTAGTGTTTATCAAAGCCTATGTTCTGCCTGCCCTTTGAATTCATATCTTTATGAATAAAAATAAGTTTCCACATTTCAGAACCATGTCAGGGTGATGAAAGGTTTTCAAGGCTGAAAAGGGGGTAAAGGTTATTGTGAAATATGACATGTGTCATCATAATTGCAAAATAAGTCATTAGCTGCAAGACAAGAGCATTTGATTAGTGACATTGTTCATGATTATTTCCATTAGAAAGAAGAAGCTCTGTCTCAAATGAAATAATTTAGACCAAAGAATATAGAATATGAGTACAGTATAAATAAAATATTAATAGATTCTTAATGGTGACTTCAAAGTAGCAGCATTAAAAAAAAAAGTAGACTAGAATGTTCTGATAACAAACATCTTACTACCTTGGGAATATCTTAGCAAAATTATGAGGTGGTAAACTCATTTGGTTTTAGAATATTAAAAAATATTTACAAATTTTTCACTCATTAAAAATCCATTGGGAATCTAATTCCTGAAGTGACTTTTGCCTGAAGCTGAAAAAGCTCAAATAAGTGTGTGAATAACTTTCTTTGTGAGATATTGAAATGGTGGATGTCATGGTTTGGCTCTTGTCTTGTGAAGCACTTGCTTGTTGACCTATGACTGCTTGGGTGACACAGCAATATGCAAAGGGATAATATGAACTGAAAGTCACTCAGTCATGTCTGGAATTCTCAGCCCAAAATACTGAAGTGGGTAGCCCATTTCCTTCTCCAGGGGATCTTCCCAACACATTGCAGGCAGATTCTTTACCATCTCAGCCACCAGGGAAGCCCAGGAATATGGCAGTGGGTAGCCAATGCCTTCTTCAGCAGATCTGCCCAACCCAGGAGTTAAACTGGGATCTCCTGCATTGCAGGTGGATTCTTTACCAGCTGAGCTACCAGAGAAGCCCACTAATAAAAAGAAGAGATCTAATATTGTTTTGATTTTATGAGACCTCAATAATATATGTGATACTGATATGATTCATTATAAAATACCAATTCATTTGGACATTGTTAAACTTTTTAAAATTTATTTTTCCAAGGCAAGAATGTAAGTTCAATGTTTAAATTTTCACTGATATATGATCTTATATTTTTAATAGATAATACTGTTTTGCTCAATTAACTCTGATGCATTAGAATTTGAATTATTTTTTGAATCATATATTGCTTTTAAATGACTCCTCTGATGCCCCAAAACT